>PVKE010003347.1:0-73100 GCA_004027555.1 Craseonycteris thonglongyai | reverse complement strand
GCTATGAGATAAAAGTATAAGTGGGTCACAATGGTATAAGTTACATTGAAGGTATTTTAGAGGGCTATTACAATGAATCTGTGTACTTTTAGGCACCAGACTAAGTTCTAATCTAGTCTCTGTCATTTAACTGGCAGGGTGATCTTAGCTGCATTTAACTTGCCTATTTCTCACCTGAAGATAAATTTTAATAATAGTGCGTGTCTGAGTTGTTGGAAAGAATAAATACATGAGAAGCACTTATAATGGGGCCTGACATAGTTGCAACTAACATACTATCTTTTTCTGGGTTTAGAAAAAAAAAAAAACCAGAAAGATTTAGTCTTATGTTTTCTTCTAAGTATTTTATAATTTTAGCTCCTACATTTAGATTTATGTTCCATTTTGAGGTTTGTATATGGTGTGAGGTAGCAGTATAGTTTCATTTCTTTCCATGTGGATATCCAGTCATACCAGTAGCATTTGTTGGAAACACTATTCTTTTGCATGAATAGTTTTGGCATCTGTAGTTATCAGGGTTCTGCAGAGAACTAGGATCAACAGAATATATATATATATAAAGAGATTTATTTTAAAAGATTAGCTCGCATGATTGGAGGGGCCAGCATGTCTGAAATCCATTTCCTGAAAGTAGAACTTCAGGTAAGAGTTGATGTGGGAACCCTGAGTCTGAAATTTGCAGAGCAAGCCAGCAGGTGTGTCTCTTAATATGTTGCAGTCTTGAAGCAGAATTGCTTTTTCCTCTGGAAACCTCAGGCTTTGCTTCCAAGCTAGGCCTTCCACTAGTTGGATGAGACCCACCCACCTCGTGGAGATTAATCTGCTTTACTTATAATCCACTGATTTTTAATGTTAATCACATTCACAAATACTTTCACAGCAACATTTAGACTATAGTGTTTGAAATAACTGGACACCACAACCTGGCCAAGTTGAAGAATTAAATTAACTATCACAGCATTCTTGTCAAAAATTAATTGACCACAAATATAAGGTTGATTTCTAGATTCTCCATTCAATTCCATTGACCTATATATCTATCCTTATGCCAGTGTCTTAATTATTATTTTAGCTTTGTAATAAACTTTAAAATCAAGGTATGAGTCTTCCAACTTTAGATTTGTTCAAGATTGTTTTGGTTATTTAGTCTCTTATAAAATATGAATACAAATTTTGGATCAGCTTATGTATTTCTGCAAAAAAAGGGCAGTCAAAATTTTGGTATTAAATCTATTGATCGATGTCGGGAGTATTGCCATTTTGATATTAAGTCTTTCAATCCATGCAAATGGAATATATTTCCCTTTATTTAGATCTTTCTAAATTTCATAATAAAATGTCATCCTTTGTCTCTGATAATTTTATCATAAAATCTACTTTGTCTGATATTAGTTATAGCCACTTCAGGTCTCTTAGATACTATTTTCACGGTATATCTTTTTCCATCCTTTTACTTTCAAACTATTTGTTTTCTAAGGAAAAACATTTACTGAAAAATTAAATTCTTCTGGGAAAACCAGGATACCTCAGCGGGTTAAGCACTCGCTTTGCAGCCCTGGGTTCGAAGGTTCGAATCCCAGCCCCAGCCCATGTGGACCCATAAGCTGAACATGGGACCCATAAGCCTTCTCATGTGGGAGGCCCCCAGTTCAGTTCTTGCCATGGTGGGCTGCCCATGTGGGAGGCTCATGGTTTGGCCCCCAGCTCACAGGGGCATGCGCCTCATGCAGGGGTGTGCTTCTCATGTGGGAGGTCCCCATCCCAGTTCCCACCCTGTGTGGCCCCCGCCCACCTGTGTGGAATGAAACCATGTTGAAAACTGATGACGTACAACTATGGAGACTGCTCTGGACCCTCCCCCTTCTTTCTGTCTCTGTCAAAAACAATAAATCTTTAAAAATAAATTAAATTCTTCTGCTATGTATATTTTTGTTTCAGGTCTTAAAATGCAGCAAATAACAGTTTTTAAATCCATTTATCATACTTAATTGAAAATAATCAACATAAAAAAACAAAAGGTATTCTTTCTTTTCCCAACTCTTAAGCAGTCCTTGATTTAAGTTGTAAGGATTTATCCTAATCTATAGGATAAAACCTGGAGTCTTATTTACTTTCTAAAGATCACAAATCCGTTTAATGTCAAACCAGCAGGGAAAAGAAATTCCTGTGCAAGGAACACTGCTCAGAAAATACCGTACCATGTCTCCAAATCCCTGAGAATCAAGTCGGAAAAATGGAAGCAACAGAAAACAATATAAGGTAACTGATTTTCACTTTGTGACAAGTTATTTCCTAAATCTAAATGAAGAAAGTATAAAGGACACCTATGTGTAGCTAGCTGGTTATTTTATTTTCTAGTAAAGCACTGTCCAATAGAAATATAATGTGAACTATATATGTATTTTAAAGTTTCTAGTAGACATGTTTAAAAAGTAAAAACAGGCAAAAATTTTAATATAGTTAATAATTATAGTTGATTAATAAATAAAAATATATTTAATTTAAACCAAAATATTATCATTTCTACATGTGATCAATATAAAATTGTTAGGCATTCTTAATTTCCTACTAAGTCTTTGAAATTTAGTGTGTATTTACACTTAAAGCATACCTTAGTTTGAACTAGCCACATTTCCAGTGATGAACAGCCATAATGGCTAGTGGGTCCCCTAATGAAAATTGCAACTATAGCATTTAAAGTTGAAAGTGGCCTTAAAATGTTCTATGAGATCACATCAAACTTAAAAAGTTTTTCCTTAACCACAACAATTATTATACATTACTATAACATGACTGCTTATAAATAGGATTACAAAAACTTAATAATATGGAGGATGCCAGTATGGTCGAGCACTTGCTTTGCAGCTCTGTGGTCCGAGGATCAAGTTACAATCCTGGTCCCGGCCCTGGCCTGTGTGGACCCATATGCTGAACTGTGGTGTGCTTCCCACATGGGAGTGGGGGTGGGGTGCCCTGCGTGGCTCCACACCCACTTGCGTGGAATGAAACTATGTTGAAAAAAATACCTAATGATATACAAGTATGGAGACTTCTCTGGGCCCTCTGTCAAAAACAATAAATCTTAAAAAAAATAAAAATTAGGAAAGCTGGGATAGCTCAGTGGGTAAAGCGATTACTTTGTAGCCCCAGGGACAGAGGATTGAATCCTGGCCCCAGCCCATGTGGACCCATATGCTGAACTGGGGTGTGCTTCCCATGTGGGAGGCCCCCAGTTCAGTCCCCACCCCCTGGTTCGGCCCCTGGCTTGAGGCGGTGTGCCTGCTGTGCAAGAGGCTCCCAGCCCAGTTCCTGCCCTGCGTGGTTCTGCGTCCATCTGTGGAATGAAACCATGTCAATAACTGATGACGTACAACTATGGAGACTGCTCTGCCCACCCCCTCTCTGTCTCTGTCTATCTCTGTCTCTACCCCAGACAATCAAATAAATCTTTAAAAAATACTTAATAATCTAACAGGAAGCTGTGCAATCAGAATTAAATTTACCAATTTTGGAGGTTTCAATCTTCATTGATAATAACAGATAACATTTATTCAGCATTTACTCTGTACCAGGCACCATGCCAAGCATGTTAAAGCATGGTAAATGGTATTTCTGTTATCGCCATTACATAAAATAGGAAATGGAGGCTTGAGAAAACTTAACTTAGGCAAAATCACATAGGGTGCAAGTTGTGAAGTCATTACTTGAACTCTCATTCTGGCTGGTTCTGTACTCCTAACCTCCAAAGTTGACTGCTTCCCTAAAATGAATCCAACCACCTACAGACATTCAATGAATTTCATATATAAAACTATGAAAGAAAAAAAAACTAGATTGAATCCATACTTTCCCTGCCTATGTTCAATTCAGCAATTTGCTGAGGCCTTTTATATACAATACTCTTTGGGAATGTGAAGTTTTTCCCTGGTTGGGATGCTCTGACTGTAACAGACACTTCTAGAGCAGAGGCTTGAAAGCTTTGATAAAAAGTAGCTGAAGAAATGTTGGTGAATAGCTCGGCATTTTTATTTTCAGTAAACAACTTCTCAGCAGGTCCCATCTTTTTTGCTGGCTCTTATCTAGGTAACAAATACAAGTGATATCAATATTAAAAAGAGCTAAAAATCTTATTTCCCAGCCAAATGTCTATTAACTATCCTTAATCCATTCCATATACTGTTTTGTACTATTATATATAAAAATATACAAATATATTTTATAGATACACAAATGTGACACACATCTATATCAGATGGAGCTTTAAGTGTAATTACGGTACGTGTTTAAGGCCTGTTTCTTATTTAACCTCCAAATCCATCTAACTAATAATAGCTGACAATTATTGAGTAATTACTGTGCAGATACCATGCTATGTGCATTTACGAATATTATCTTAACTTTTACAACACCCCTACGAAGAGCTATTATTTCCATTTTAAAGATGAAAAAAGGAATGCAATGCTTTTTCATTGTATCATGTTAACTATTAATATAAATAACTGTAAATAATACCATTATCATATATTTATGTACAGTTGCAGATTATACTTTCATTTACTAAACTTATCCTCATAATAAGTTCTAATACTGAGAGCACATGTGCTTACAACTATCAGAAGTAGTAGTAGTTCCTTTTGGAGTCCTGGGGCAACTTTAACAAACACTTTTTAAATACATTTTTATTTATTTTTGACAGAGAAAGAGAGAGAGAGATACTGAGAGAGAACTGAACTGGGGGAGCTCCCAGTTCAGCATATGGTTCCGCACTGGCCGGGGCCGGGACTCGATCTTCGGTCCCGGCGCTGCAAAGTGAGCACTTAACCCACTGAGCTATCCCGGCTTCCCCGGCAACTTTAAAAAAATTACAGATTGTTCATTTGGGAGAACCACCCAATAAACCAGAAATGGCAGATAAGACCAAATTCTACCACAGCTGAGAGAAGCTTTCATAGAGATTTTTATAAGCCTAACTTCTCCGGCCACCTCCCATTTCCATTATAGGACACTCCCATCAACATGGAAGCCCTTAAAACCTAGAAAAGTAGTTGGAGAGCATTCTGCTGCTGTCTTAAGGAGTTTTGCCTTCCATAGTATTATAAGTTATGATCAGACTGCAGTGACTTCTGGCAAACATCAAAAATCCTAAATTGCCTAGATTTCATAAATCAGTTGAGAGAAACTTCCAGTCTTGCATTTTCCCAACCTCATTCTTTTTCACAATGGGTTGTAAATGCTCTAACCAATATGCCTCCAGAACTTAATAGAGGTAGTGTCAGGTCTAATAAGCTAAAGAGAAAGGAATCAGGAGCTGACGATTCAGTTAATGGACCCAAAGCAATGGTAGCTAATCAGAAGTGAGCAAGATTCAAAGTTTTATACCTCTACATTTCATTTCCAATTGTAATTTGTTGAAACTGTTGATTAATATACCTTACTAGCCATTATTATTCCATTTTATAGATAAATTGAGGCTTAGAGACAATAAGTTGTTCACTCAAGTTCACATAACTAGTAAGAGACTAAAGACCAAAATCCACTCAACTCAAATTCAAGATTCTTTACCTTCTATGGTCTAATCTTGGGCAATAAGTTTCCTATTTTGATATCCACACTTATGTCGGAATTTCTATTATTTAGTAATTATTAAATAAATATATGTAACTCATAGAGTCATTGCCAATAAAAACACATACCATAGCAGGTATTAAAAAGTAACTGGAGATCAGGCCATACTCTGAGCAAGCCTCTCTAGGCAACTTATCTTATTACTAGTCACATAGTCATTAAAAATGGTTTAGTTTGTAATTCCCAAAATCTTAATAACCTTGGGTGAGGAAAAAGCATCCTCAGAACCCAGACATGCCCACTGCCAACTAAAACAAAACAAAAAACAAAACTTACCCCAAATAAATGTATGTAATGGTCTATGAAGAAATAATGTCGTAAGAATAACAAATATCGATCACATCTAAGAAACTTTAATTCTACAAAGATAGGTTTTCAGACCATTTGTAGTAAAGCTTATCACCGTCACTGCTAAAATTTTCTAAAGGAATCCTCTTCAGAAATCAATGAGAACACTTTAAAATACCTTGGCTGACAATCACAATTGCATGGGGATCCCAGGGCCTCAGCCCAGAGATTCTGGACACAGTGGCCCAGATTCTAATGTACAGCCAAGGTTTAAATTTACCTAAAAGCAAATGTTTTAAGTAGACTTCCAAAGAGCAGAACTTCAGCAGAAAAGTCAAGAAATTTAATTCCCTAAATACTATGGGCTGCCAGAAGTGTAGCAGTACTCCCTATCTCACCCAGTGTAACTTCCTCACTAGAAATGTTGTCCTTTTGCGGCAAAAATGAATTCTTTTCTTCACTGTCACCCAATGCAGTGAACACAATAGGGCTCAACACAAGTACCCTTTTATTTCAACACTGCTTTCTCTGCCTATAGCAAGCAGCTTCTGTAGTTAAGATTGGGTGTATTATCTATGCATTAAGTGTGCTGCGATTGAAGTCAGGTCTCTGATCCCCCACCTCCCAGTACCGGTGGGAATCAATAAACACTTTTTGAAGAGATCAGCCCTACAATCCAGTGTTGTTTTAGGGAAGGGGGTGTCCCTCTCTCACTTCCCCCAACCATTAAAAGAACAGGACCCAAAATTAAGGAATTCCAGGATCCTGGAGTGGAGCGGGGGTGGAGACATGTGTGACAGATAGGTGGACACCTCAGGACAAAGCGGGGAGAGCCCAGGGCTGAGTAACCCCTCTTCCGGGAAAGCCCAGGGTGAGTCACTGGTGAGTACCGCAGGAGAAAGGGGCGGCCTGAGTCACAGCCCTGGAGGAGGTCGGAGGGCCTGACAGATGGGGGGTTTGGGGCGTGCAATTTAAGTGGGACGGGTGTTTCAGGGAGCTAAGTCCCTGGGGGGTGAGGGTTTGAGGTCCTCGGGGCCGGGGAGGATGGAGCAGGGGAGCGCTCTTCAGGATGCGGGGAGGGGCTGGCAGGGATGCATTGGCTGGGAGACGACCAGCCACCCCGCGGCGCCGAAATCTCCCGCGCTCAGAGCTAGCCCCTCCTCCTCGGCTGGGCCTTAGGCTCATCGCCACCGCTGGGTCCGCCAGCCAGCTCCTCCCGCCACCCCAACGGTGCAAACCACGGCCGCAGGTAGGCTGTGAAACCCCGAACCCGCCAGGCCTATTCCAAGCCGGCCGCCGGCCGCGGGCCACCAGTGACGGCACTGCAGGGTGCGTGGCCAATCGTCGCGGCCCCAGAGGAGGCGGCCTTGGCTCCGCCCCGCACACCCAGAGCCAATGAGGCGCTGACGCTGGCGGCCGCGACGGGGTGAGGGGTCGTCAGGCCCCGCCCCGTCCTCCCCTTTCCCCTTTGCCCCGCCCTTTCTCGCCCGGCGCTTCCAGTCCCGCGCCCAGGCTGGTGCCGGTCCCCGCGCTGGGCCCGCCCCCGCCCCTCCCGCCGGCCCGCCAGCGTGCCTCACGGCTCCTGTCTCCCCTCCCTCCTTCTCTCTCTCTCTCTCTCACGCCTAGCGCAATGGCGGCGGCCGCGGCGGAGCAGCAACAGTTCTACCTGCTTCTGGGAAACCTGCTCAGTCCCGACAATGTGGTCCGGAAACAGGCAGAGGTAACCGAGTTCGTCGCCGAGACTCCGCGCCGCGGTCGGCGCGCCGACCCTTCCCCCATACCACCCTGCCGGGCCTCAGCCGTTCAGCCGCGGAGGCGCAGGCAGGGCCCGGCGGGCGGCGGCCGCGCAGCCCACGTGTGAGGCGGCCCGCGGCCCCCGGCCGTGCCCTGAGGCCCTTACGGCTTTTGCAGCCAGGGTACCCGGTGCCGTTTACCTCCCCGCCGCTGTTCGCACACACGTGCGGCCGCTCTTGACACGCTCGCTGCCCCCGCCCAGATGGGGAAGCCGGGAGTGGGGGAGGGACGTACGGTGTGGGGCGGGCCCTGGGGCTTCCCTCGCCTTTCTCGTTTTCTCCCGCTCAACCTTTTTGGTCCCCCAAACCCGGGCTGCAGCCTAACCCTTAACCTCTACTTCTGTCCGGCCCCCGCCCTCCTTCCCCGTCCCCTCCTTTTGAAAAGTGTCTTGCCCTGCGCCTTCTTTCCGCTTAGTCCTTTTCCTTGTCTAGTTCCTAACATCAGAACCTGGATCTCCCACCTCACCCACAAGACTTCTGAAGTTACCTTTAGGGTTTCTTTCTAAATAGCTTCCACCTTACTTTGCTCGTTTAGAGTCTTTGATCTCTAGAGATTTGTGGTCTCTTAACATAAATGGGATGTCCTGAGACTTTCGTTGTTTAACTGAGCCAGTGCCATGTTTCATTCTTAAATTTCATTAAACCTAACCTGAATCTCATTTTTAACCACCTCTGGTTCCAAAATGTGAAGCTCTGGGTATAGTTTCAGAAGAACAACATTTTAAATGTATCTGCAAGTACATTTACCAAGTGGCAGTAAGACGTATTTGGTTCAGTAGAAGATTGATGTTTTATACTGTCCAGTGTTGAGACCAGGATTTATGTGAGACACTTCAAGGGAACGGCAAAAACTTTGTAGTTTTTTGTAAGTGCATTATCAGAACCTATCTTCAAACTTGATTATAATATGGACTTCTTTGCCACAATGTGATTGAGGATTTTTATAAGATTCGCTGAAGGATGTTCAGACAGATCTTTTTCCAGAGCAAACGTTTATAACTAATGGAAGTAGGGGACAAGCCCTCTCTGAACTCACAAGTTTTATGGTTGTCATTAAAATCACAACGTTAATAGATTTTGAATAGATTTAGGCATGTTGGTTACACTCAGTGGTTTTATAATATGCAAAGTAAATACCCTGAAAGATCGGTTCTGTATGAAAAAGCTCTTTAAAAAAATAACTTTATCCTAATGACTTTTAACTTACTGTACACGCAATAACACATTCAAGGTAGAAATTCAAACAATGCAAATAGTTCTTATATCCTAGTCCCTAAAAGTAACCACTTTTAATTGTCTTGTCACTCTTCCCTGAAAATACCTTTACAAATACATGTACACACATTCATTTTTACATGAATGTACTTATAATACACATCCTGTTGTGCAGCTTGGATTTTTCACTCAGTATATTTCACATTGTCACATAAGCGATTTTGTTAAAGCAGCTATGTAGTATTCCATAAGAGGATGTGTTATTTATTCAATCTTTTGAATGGACATGAAGATTTCCAGTTTCCTACTCTTAAGAGCAGTGCTGTGTATGAGTACATACCTATCTTTTCAGACTTTGCCCGGTTTATTTGTAGAATACTTAAAAGTTGTCCTTAGAAATAATGTGCATTTATTAGTTCATCAGTTTATACTCCTAACAATGGATGTAATGATGCCTAAGAAAACATTTTAATGCTTCTGCAAACTCTAGATGTAATTTTTCATCAAAATAAACTTAATCTCAACCCATAGTAGAAATTCCCATGTGTTACACAGCAAAACAGTATTGTAATTATTAGTAAGTAGGTTAATTCTGCCTCTTCCCTTCGGTTGCTTAAGTCTTGTCAAGCCTAGTGGTGATTCTCTTTTCTTTAGAACTAAATACCAGTGTCTGGGTCAGCTTGAATTCTTTTTGGTGCCTGTTGTAAATCTTTTATCACTTTCATCATTTTGGGGATAGTTAGCACATTCAGCACGTTTTCTCATAAAGAGCAATAGAAAGTAAGTACGGTACCTTTTTTTGTCTATTGTTAGTGAAAACATTCAGGTATTATATTTTATTATCAGGTTTCAATGTCCTTGGAATGTATTAATATGTAAAGTAAGTATTATAATATAGAATTCTCCTAATTTGACATAAGGGTACCCGTATTTTCCGGCGTATAAGACGACCCCCTAATTTTACAGTTAAAACATATGTTTAGGCCTATATTCGCTGTATAAGACTACAGCCTCGGAAGTGGGGGGTAGTCTTGTACAGCGAATATAGGCCTAAACCTATGTTTTAACTGTAAAATTAGGGGATCATCTTATACGCCGGAAAATACGGTATTTGCTAGAGGGAGAGCTCCCTGGCACCATATAACATAGCAGCACTAAGCTCGGTCTGTAAAGAAAGCAAACTTTTGGGGGAAAATGATTGCACATAATGATGCCTTAATACTGTGTTTTTACCTTGTGAAATGAGCCTTTTTTAAGTAATGAAACTAAATAAAATTGAGTATTACAGTCTGATATAGTAAATATAGGAAAAGAAATTTGAACTAAAGACTTGTGAATATCTTTGTAATTAACTCAGTCAAAATAAAAATACTTAGTTGACACATAAATGACCAAACTTGACTAAGGTAACTTGTCTTATATTCAAATGTGAAATTAAGTACAATAAAAGACTCATTTATTGTATTGTTGAGAACATTGAAGGGCTTCAAAGCTTTAAAACGTTTTAAAATTTTTTCCATTGTATAAACAATTTAGTAGACTTTCTAATTTCTGTTAAAAAAATCTTCAAGGATTTTTTTGTTTAACTTTACAAAACAATGTTTCTGATATTTGAAGAAATAATTTAAATGCCCTTGTCTCAGAATGCAATAATTAACATAAATAAATAATTGACAAGTAATCCACAGTTAAATGTCCATGATATTTATGACATTTTTTTATATAAAATAACTATTTTATCAATTATATGCATGGATTTTTGTATTTTTGTTAATATTTTCCATTGACTTTGTTCCTTATTGATTCTAATATAGAGCATCATTAATGAGATTTGAATTGAAGGAAGCTAACATGGAAAAATACCTAATTTTTGAGGAACCAGGGTTTTTGCTAGGTAAAAAGTTCTTTGTCTCCTCTTTTACTTTTCTATATACAAGATAGACTCTCCATTAACACTTGTGGAATGAGTGAGATGAGTACATAATAGCATTTCTCCTTTGTGTAAAGGGAGAGGTGAGATTTGCTTTACATTGAGTGATAGTATATGGTAGAGTCAAAAGGAACTGAAATTTCATTTACCACAACACTGGTAACATTCACTGAACCTGCCTTAGCTAGTGCTATGAATATTCTCAGAAATCCTGTTTTTGTTTGGGTATTGGGAATACAAAATGAAAAGATACCATACCTGTATTTGTAGAACTCAGTCTATTTAAGAAAGGTTAAGAAAATGTTACACTTTTGATTTTAAGGCTTTGTTCTTGTCAAACTGTTATCCTTGACCCATGTTTTGGTATAGATATAATACTACATCTGGATTGCCACAGTGGAACATACCTAATGGAGAACCTTCTCTCAGGAGTCAGATGTCACTCCATTCTAAACTCCCTCCATTAACTTCCATTTCACTATGGAATAGAGTTTAATATTTGACTTAATGTTTATAAGTCTCTTAGAATTAGCATAACTGTCACACTAATAGTCACAGCTGGGCCAAGGGTAGAGATCCCCAAAATTTATAACAGGTTTCCTGATAGTGGTATCCTAGAAAAAACATTTTTCTCCAAAATTTGATTTAGCCACTGGAAATTTAAGTGTTAATGTTTATGATTTATACTTTAGCATCTACAGTGCATCAAGGACTAAGCTAGGTACATAGAATAAACAGACTTTTTTGTAATGTGAGACTGTTTAAATGAAAAGGCTATATTGGTTTTGAGTTGCTTTGATAAAGATTAAGTGGAAAAACCTCAAAGTACATATACATTTTTGCAATCATGTGAATATCTTTACATAAATTATCTCATTTCTGGAATACGTTCAAACCATCTTCTTTCCTCAGCTGTAAATACTTTTTGTCAGTTTTCAGCATTGTTATGTTACTATGTACTTAATGTACTAATGTACTTGAGAGGGACTTGAGATTATCAGAAGATTTTGGATTCTCCTTTCCCCCAAATGTGTTATTCCCAGATTGAGAAGTTTGAAAACTGGGTAGCACTGCAGAAATAGAACTGGTTGTTTGGTAGAGTCAGCTCCCAGGAGTGAAACTTAGCATGAGCATAGGTAACAGAAAGATTTTGAGTACTGTTGGCCTCAGAAAACCAGAGTTCTTTGTACTATTTATATTATGTGTGACCTTGGGCAAGTCATTTGACTTCTTAGCCTTTATTTTCTTAGCTGTCAATATATTAAGGATGCCCTGGAGCAAGCACTTATAAAAGGTCTAAGGTAGATACGGACTCAGAGAAGCCATGTTTTTCTTCTGTCCAGAGAAACCAGGTGAGTTATATGGGAGGTAACTGTTAGAGAGCAGACAAACTCTTTGAACTTAGACAGCTAAGAAATGAACATGTTGTCTACATTATACCCTTAAAGTGGACAGATGAGAGTGAACTATCTTTACTTACTTATTGCCAATTCTAGTCCATCAGTATAAAGAGACTTCTTAGGGAAAAGAGTTCCAAGTGTACTTAAAATAATCATTTCTTGTCTACAGTAAAAGACTGCTATTGTTAGAATTCTTAAACATGCACATGGATCTATACTTCTGTTCAACTTAATTTTGTAGATATCATATACTTAGGTCTTGTCTTTTGATCCACTCAGACAATGTCTTTTAATTGGTGTCAACTTAGTTTTTATTAACCTATTTGCTGTCATTTTATGTTATTAATGGAGAAGGAAAGAAGTGTCCTGAGTCATAAAACCTAGATTTTTAGACCTATTAAAATCTAGCGAAATTTCTTCTATTTATTTATTTCTATATATAATATGGTTTTAGTATAATCCTTATTTGAAAGAAAGGGTAGCATAAAGAATTTGAATACTTTTCTTTCCCTTTCTCTAACTTGCTTCATCTGAGGTATGTCTCTGGTGGCTGTAAGTGGTGCTAATTTGAGCCAATTCTACATCATCTGGTTTAAAAAATGTTGACAAGCAGTTTTTCATGATGTAAGGAGATACTGAGTGAGCACTTGCAGAATGGGAGCTCAAGTCACCTTCTTGGGCCTTGAGTGTTTGTTAATCAGGGGAGCAAAAGTAGGGGAAATGTGCACATACCGGTACATAAAAAAGAACCTATTTAAGAAATAAAGGTAGAGGGATGCCAAGATAGCTCAGCAGGTTGAGTGATTGCCTTGCTGTTGCAAAGTCCTGGGATCAAAACCTGGCCCCAGCTGATGCAAACCCATATGCTGAACTGCAAGGATGGCTTGGCGGTGAAGGTTCTGGTAAAGATTCCACTGTGGGGGGCGCCCTGGTTCAGCTCCTTCCAGACACAGCCCCACAACCACCTGTGTGGAATGAAACCATGTTACAACTAATGATATACAACTATGGAGACTGTTCTGGGTCGGTCTCTCTCTCTCTCTCTCTCTCTCTCTCTCTCTCTCTCTCTCTCTCTCTCTCTCTCTCACTCTCACTCTCACTCTCACTCTCTCACACACCTCACAATAAGTCCTTTAAGAAAAGAAAAAGAAATAAAGGTAGAAAGGAACTTAAGTTGCCTTGCACATTCGCTCTTTCCTAACCTATTCAAAGTACATTTTATGTTACAGGAGAACATTTTAACAGCAGTCCTAGACCATATGATTTCTCATGATAGGTCTTTCCCAGTCTTCATCTATTTTAACTGATGTACTCAAGAAGTTTTCTAGCATTCTAACCTTCAGTGTTTTTGTTTTTCATGTAGGAAACCTATGAGAATATCCCGGGCCAGTCAAAGATCACATTCCTTTTACAAGCGATCAGAAATACATCAGCTGCTGAGGAGGTACTATTTTAATATTTGAGAATACAGTATATTATAACTTACAAAACAAATTAGGTGCTAGATGGTGATCAGAGTGGGTAGTGAGAACTGTTCACTGCATAGATGTTATCAGAACTTTGAATTTATTATTTGCTGATTTGGAGTTACAATTTTTTTTTAAGTACTCATATTAAGAACAGACTTTTCCCCCCATGGACGATGATGTGTGCAGGATTTTTAAAGTTTAATAATTTTAAAATAATTATGATGTAAAAATTAGTAAATTTAAGGAAATAATTTTGTCTAAAGGAGAAAATTTAATTGATTCAGTGTTTTAATGTGTTGCCAGATGTTTCTGAAAAAATACTTCTCATCTGTCTTTAAAAATTCTGTGCTTATAGCCCTCTGTAGGTGATGAAAACTGTGCTGGGGAAACCAGGATGGCTCAATAGTTTGAGCGCTCACTTTGCAGCGCTGGGGACCAAGGATCGAATCCCAGCCCCAGCCCCAACCCGTGCGGACCCATATGCTGAACTGGGGAGTTCCCCCAGTTCAGTTCTCTCTCTGTCTCTGTATCTCTCTCTCTCTCTCTCTCTCTCTCTCTCTCTCTCTCTCTCTCTCTCTCTCTCTCTCTCTCTCTCTCACTCTCTCTGTCAAAAACAATAAAAAACAAAACAGAACTATGTGCTGTAAAGATATTTAGGGGATACTGGGATAGCTCAGCATGTTGAGCGCATGCCTTGCAACCAAGAGGTCCAGGGATCTAATCCCAGGCCCAGCCTGTGCAAAATCCACATGCTGAACTGCAGTGCTGCCTCCCACACTGGAGGCCTCCAGTTCAGTTCCTGCCCTATGTGGCCCCTTTTCCACCTGTATGGAATGAAGCTATGTCAAAACTTAAGTACATCTAAGGAGACTGCTATGGGCCCTCCCCACTTCTCTTTGTCTGTTTCTCTCACCGTCTCAAACCAATAAAAACTTTTTTTTTTTTTTGTAAAGAAAATATATTTAGGAACAAAGAGACTTTGTAGAGACCTTTAAAAATCTTGACTTTTAGGGGAAGCCGTGATGGCTCAGTGCATTAAGCGCTCACTTTGCAGCGCCCCGGACCAAGGATCGAATCCCGGCCCATGCGGACCCATGTGCTGAACTGGGGAATTCCCCCAGTTCAGTTCTCTGTCTCTGTCTCTCCCTCTCTCTCTGTCAAAAACAATTTTAAAAAAATCTTGACTTTTAGCAAATTACCTAGTTGTTGTGCCAAATTCAAAGCTCTGTGTGGCTCTTTTCCACCTGTATGGAATGAAGCTATGTCAAAACTAATGTACATCTATGGAGACTGCTATGGGCCCTCCCCCTTCTCTTTGTCTGTTTCTCTCATCCTCTCAAAACAATAAAAACATTTTTTTTTTTAATATATTTAGGAACAAAGAGACTTTGTAGAAACCTTTAAAAATCTTGACTTTTAGCAGATTACCTAGTTATTATGTCAAATTCAAATTTATAATTACTGTTTTTCTTGCATTTAGTATCTCATTTTTTTCTTTACAAAAGTAGTGTCTGTGTATATATTGAATGTTAATTGAATTTACTATTTATTTTGGAAAAGGCGTCAAAATACCCACCTATGAAACATTGCAATTAGAATTTGTAAAGTGAGACTTCTTTGCTAAGTTACACTATATTAGCACATGATGGGACTTTTAATGTTTTCTGATAACACTTAGAAAACAGTATAAACATACCTTGGGTTTTGTTTTTGTATTTTAAGATTTATTGTTTTTGACAGAGGCAGAGACAAAGAGAAGGGGGAGGGCCCAGAGCATTCTTCATAGTTTTCCAAATGGTTTCATTCCACACAGGTGGGCCGGGGCTGCACAGGGCAGGAACTGGGCTGGTGGCCTCCTGCATGGGAGGTGTGCCCCTCGAGCCAGGGACCCAACTGGGAGGCAAGACTGAACTGGGGACCTCCTGAATGGGAAGCACACCCCAGTTCAGCATATGGGTCTGCACAGGCTGGGGCCAGGAATTGATCCTCAGTCCCTGGGTCTGCAAAGCGAGCGTTCAACCCCCTGAGCCATCCCGGCTTCCCCAACCCTGTATTTAATACATGATAAAAGGTATTTCTTCACCTTTGTAATGGATTCTTTTTCTTTAATTCAAAATTAATGTCAAATGTGAAGAACAAACATAAGGTAACTTAAATTTTTAAAAAGATGACTTTAATTTTTGAAAATTGATACAAGTTACCTAAGAAACAAATTTTAGTGCTGAATAATATGAATATCTTTGAATTTTATTTTTAAAAGCCTATACTGAACCATATTTAAATATTGATTGACTTAGGAAATAGATAATTGTGAACTAGCCCCTCAGTATGTTGATTATGGCTTCATAGTTTTCAGTGTGCATGTGAGAAAAATTGTATAAATTTCAACCACTTTTATGGTGGGATTTTAACCACTTTAAATCCTTTGAAGAGCACAAATTTTTTAGCAAGTTTGTTGTCTGCCAAGTGTTCGAATAAAAAGATTTCTTAGTGAGAAGTAAATGAAAAAAATATTGGCAAATTTTATTTCTATAGCTTATTCTTTTTTTGTTGGCCACAGTCTCACAGTAATTATAGTGATAAGGAATAGCTGCAGCCCAGAAAAGAAAAAGAACATGAATAATTGAGTATTTTCAATGGCTTAATGATTTTATATGATAAAATTTTAGAAAGGTATTTGTCTTTACTTATAATCTGAAGGAATATTACATAGAAAACACCAAACTTAAATATATTCGATAGATTTGAAAATTGAATTAAAAATACTCATTAAGATTGATTAGCACTTATTAGATGTTGAGAACTTGTAATATTTGCATGAATGAAGCATCAAGATAAATGGAGTTGATAGCACTTTATCTAAGAGGTTAATGAAAGGGCAGTGATATAGCAGGATAGGCCAGGCTGGGATTAGATAGAAAAGGCAATTCATATCCTAGAATGAGAGCCAAATGGAGAAGGAGAAAAGAGCATGATAGGGTTTGCAGTTTATATTAAGATTTGTTTTTCCCAAAAACTATTAAAAATGGGAATTAAAGGTTTATCATTGTTATGATATGTATTTCTATATGAGATCTAATGTGTTTAAGGCTTTTCCTCAGCTATAAACAAAAGTAGCTTTTGGGTAGCATTTTTCTGTACAGTAGACTAATGTGATTATAAATAATTTTGTGTATTTTACTTTTATAAAATCTAAAAATGCTTTTGTAGTGAGTTGTAAAAGTGGAATAGTGAAATACATCAATGACAGTGAATCTTAGCTTGTTGGAAATTTTTTTCTAGTAAGATACCAATTAACAATGCTATCTACTTAAAGGCTAGACAAATGGCTGCCGTTCTCCTAAGACGTCTTTTGTCCTCTGCATTTGATGAAGTCTACCCAACTCTTCCTTCTGATATCCAGACTGCCATCAAAAGTGAACTACTAATGATTATTCAAATGGAAACACAGTCTAGCATGAGGAAAAAAATTTGTGATATTGCTGCAGAGCTGGCCAGGAATTTAATAGGTGTGTATGCAAATGCATTTATATTATAATCCTGTAGAAGAAAATGGATGCAGGTGACCCTTGAATGATACCAATTTGAACTGTGCAGGTCCACTTATACAAGGTCTGACAATTAAGTTCATGAATTCATCCTAGAAAAGGTGCTATATCACTGCGGTCATCTTCGAAGTACTCCCCTTGGGAAGCTATGCAACGAAGCCAGCGCCTAGTCCACCCTTCAGAGCAATTTTGGAACTCTATCTGGACTGGCCATCATCGTAATACCCTTGATGTCCTGAATGTCATCAAAATGTCTTCCTTTCAATATTTCCTTTATCTTCAGGTAAAGAAAAAAATCATGGGGGGCCAGATCAGGTGAGTAGGGAGGGTGTTCCAATACAATTATTTGTTTACTGGCTAAAAACTCCCTCACAGACAGTGCCTTGTGAGTTGGTGCTTTGTTGAGACGCAAGAGCCATGAGTTGTTGGCAGAAGGTTCAGGTTGTTTTCGTCTAACTTTTTCATGCAGCCTTTTCAGCACTTCCAAATACACTTGGCTGACTATTTGTCCAGTTGGTACAAATTCATAATGAACTTTGCGTCTGATACCTAAAAAGGTTAGCAACATCATTTGGACTCTTAATTTGGACTGATGGAACTTTAGTTGTGGAGAATTGGCTGACTTTCATTGTGTACTTTGACACTTTATTTCAGGGTCATATTGGTACATTCAGGTTTCATCACCAGTGATAACATGGCCCAAAACATCATCTTGCTTTTCCAAAAGGTCTTGGAAAACTTTGATTCTCCTTTGCTCTTGTTCATCAGTGAGCTTCTTCAGGACCATTTTTTACACACACCTTCCTCATGCCAAAATTTTCAGTTAAGATTTTCCTGTTTCTCTATTAATGTTTACTTGGTCTGTTGTGCTTCTCACAGCCAACAATTTTGATGCACAATTTAATGAATTTTTGCAATGTTTTCATCAGCTCTGTCCACTACTGGCCATCCTGATCTGTCTTCATAGGTGATGCATTCATTCTCTCCCCTCAGGAAAATGTTTTAGCCATTTGTACACTGCAGTTTTCTTCATGGTGTTATCCCCATCGACTTGGACTGACATGTCTCTAATTTCACTTCCATTCTTGCCAAGTTTAACAAGAAATTTAATGTTCGTTGCTCTAATTGAACTTTTGACATTCTTACAACGGCACACAAAAACACGCAACAATAATAATGAATGGCACTCAGCAAGACACTGCCACACATGAACACAAACACAGCTGTGAGACATTGATATACCAAGGTTATGCAACCTTACCAAATTGTTTGCACAGTGCTGCTAACATAAGCACACGGTGGCAAGTTTACAAACTTAATTGTCAGACCTTGTATGCAAATATTTTTCAATAAATACCTGAACCTTTTCAATCCATGGTTGGAAGTTTGCAGGTGCAAATATTGGCTGTATGCATTGTTCTACACCATTTTACAAGGGCTGTCCAGAAAACAGTCCAGTCATTTTCAATATGAGAATGGTTACATGACCAGATACTTTGCAGACAGCCCTCATATATAGGGGACTTGAGCATCCGTTGATTTTGGGTATCCACACAGGGGCCCTAGAAGCCCCTCCACCCCCCTCCCGACACACACACAGATACCAGGGACCAAACTAAGTATTATTTGGGAAGTCATAAGTTATATGTGGGTTTTCAGTTGTGTTGGAGGGAAGCACCCTTAACCTCCACATTGTTCAGGAATCAAATGTGTATTCTTTTTAAGTGTAATCTTTATGGGAAGATTTTCAAGTACCTGAGGACCATTTATTGTGTTTGAAATGGGAATGATTCTACATTTACAGCCAAAATTTCAGATGTTTGTGAAATGTAATCGTAATAGTTACCATTGGTCTTCCATACATTCATTTGGAGAATTTTGTTGTTTGTATGAAAAATTGTCATTTTAATTCCCCCTTAATCTGAAGTTTTGAAAGCACAGTCTAATATACAGCCTAATTGCCAATAGAAATCAGTGGAATCCAGATACTTTTGCTGTCATATTTGTGTATTTATAAATTATGTGCATGTTCTTATTATATTACTGTGCTATGTACAATATAAAATACAAAAAATATATTTTTTACAATTTTTTAGGTAATTTTCTTTTTCAGTTACAGTTGACATTTAGTATTTGTTAGTTTTAAGTATATAGGGTCATGGTTAGACATTTATATAATTTACAAACTGCTCTTTCTCCCCCGCCCCTCCTCCCCCACAAGTTCAGTACACACCTGGCACCATACATAGTTATTACGATTTTAATGACTATTTTCTCTTAGCTGTACTTACATCCCTGTGACTGTTTTGGAACTGCCAATTTGTATTTCTTAATTCCTTCACCTTTCTTCACCCAGCCCTCTCAACCCCTCTTCTATTTGGCAACCATCAGTTTGTTCTCTGTGTCTGTGAGTCTGCTTTAAATTCTCTATATAAGTAAAATCATGTGGTATTTGTCTTTCTCTGTCTGACTTATTTCACTTAGCATACTACCCTATAGGTCCATCCACATTGTTGCAAATGTCAAGATTTCATTCTTTGTTAATGTCCAAGTAATATGCTGCTATATATACTCATGTAGTAATATCTTTATTCCGTCATCTATTGATGGATACCTTACATTGCTTTCATATTTTAGCTATTGTAAATAGTGCTGCAGCAAACATAGGGATACATCTATCTTTTCAAATAGTTTTTTGGATTTCTTCAGATGAATACCCAGAAGTGGGATTGCTGGGTTATATGGTAGTTCTATTTTTAATTTTGTTTTTAAGATTTATCTTACTGTTTTTGACAGAGTGAAGGGGGAATGCCCAGAGCAGTCTCCACAATTGTACGTCATTCATTTTTGACATAGTTTATTCCACACAGGTGGGTTCAGGGCAGGAACTGGACTGGGGGCTCCTGCATAGGAAGCATGCCCCAGGTGGAAGTTGAACCAGGGGCCTCCCACATAGGAAGCACATAGGTCTGCACAGGCTGGGGTTAAGACTCAATCCCCGGACCCCAGGGCTGCAAGGGAAGCACTCAACCCACTGAGCCATCCCAGCATTCCCCTATTTTTAATTTTTTCAGGAAACTCCAAACTTTTTTATAGTAGCTGGTGGGATTTGCAATCCCACCAATAGTGCACAGTGGTTTCCTTTGCTCCACATCCTCGCCAGCACTTGTTTGTTGATTTCTTTTTTTTTTTTTTTTTTTTTTTTTTTTTTTTTTTTTTTTTTTTTTTTTTTTTTTTTTTTTTTTTTTTATCTTTTCACATTTATAGAGAGAAACTATCTTTTTGTCTTCAGTGCATAGTTATTTCCACCTTACTTTTTGACAGATAGAGAGAGAGACAGAGACAGAGACAGCTAGAGAACCAAACTGTGGGAACTCCGCAGTTCAGCATGTGGGTCCTGCCTGGGCCGGAGCCGGGATTCGATCCTCGGTCCTCATGGCCTCAAAGCGAGCGCTCAACCCGCTGAGCCGTCCCGGCTTTTCCCTGTTGATTTCTTGATGATGGCCATTCTGACAGGTGTGATGGGACAGCTCATTGTGGTATTTATTTGCATTGCTCTGGTAATTAGTGATGTTGATTGTCTCCTTATATGTCCATAGGCCATCTGTTTGTCCTATTAGAAAAAATGTCTGTCTAGGTCCTCTGTCCATTTTTTTTTAATCAGATTGTTCATCTTTTTGGTGTTAAGTTATATGTGTATTTTGGATATAAACTCTATCATATGTATCATTAGCAAGCGTCTTCTCATTTAGTATGTTTTCTTTTTGTTTTATAGGTGGTTTCTCTTGTGCAAAAACCTATTGATGTAGTTCCGTTTGTTCTTTTGTTTCTCTTTGAGGTGATACCTCAGAAAAAAGTACTAAGCAATGTCAGAGTTTACTGCCTGTGTTTTCTTCTAGGACTTATTGTTTCAGGTCTTACATTTAAGTATAATCCATTTTGAGTTTATTCTTGTTATATGGTGTGAGAAGGTGATCTAGTTTTGTTTTTTTGTTTGTTTGTTTGTTTTGCATGTATCTGTCTAGTTCTTGTATATGGTGTAAGAAGATGGTCTAGTTTTACTTTTTTGTGTGTATATGTCCAGTTTTCCCAGAACTATTTATTGAAGAGACTGTCTTTACCCCACAGTATAGTCTTGCCTCCTTTGTCATAGATGAACTGAGAGACCGTATATAGATAGGTGTGGGTTTATTTCTGAGCTCTATTCTGTTCCATTGATCTGTGTTGTCTGTTTTGATGCCAGTACCATGGTGTATTGATTATAATTAGCCTTGTAATATAGTTTGAAATCAGGTATTGTGTTACCTCCAACTTTATTCTTTTTCAAAAGAAGACCACTATTCTGGGGTCTTCTGTGATTCTATAAATTTTAGAATTGTTCTAGTTCTGTGAAAATGTCATTGGTATTTGATAGGGATTGCATTAAATTTATAGAGTGCTTTGGGTAGTATGAACATTTTAACCCCTTGACATAAAGGGTGTCCCAAAATTCACAAAAGATTTGAATTTTGCATCATTTGTGCGGTAAAGTGTTGCCGACGAAGAAAAAAGACACCGTGACAGCTGACAGTTCAGGATTATTAAAAATGGAGCGTTACACGAAAGAACAACGCGTTTTCATTTTTGAGCAATGAAAATTTACAATTTTTAAGTAGAAACCTGTGTTTTCTATCAAAATTACTTCTTGCGTGAATTTTGGGACACCCTTTACAAAGACGTCTCAGATGTGTTATGTGTTTCTTAAGCCATTGTAAACATTTGGCATCTTTGAGACATGCACAGATTTAATTTCCTTTGAGTACAATTATAATGCAAATAAATTATCAAAATGTTAATTCTTCCTATCCACAAGCTTAGTATATGTAGTACTGTACTTCCACTTCTTTGTATCTTCTGTTTCTTCCTTCAATGTCTTCACAGTTTTCTGAGTACAGGTCTTTTCCTCCTTGGGTGTTTTTGTTTTCATGATGCAATTGAAAGTGGGATTGTTAATTTCTCTTTCTGGTAGTTTGTTGTTTATAAAAATGCAACTAATTTATTAATATTAATTTTGTATCCTGCTACTTTACTGAATTCATTTATCAGTTCTTACAGTTTTGGGTGAAATCTTTGGGTTTCTCTATATAGTGTCCCATCATCAGCAAATGATGAGTTTTACTTATTCTTTTCCAATTTTGGATGTCTTTTATTTCTTTTTCTTGTCTGATTGCTGTGGCTAGGATTTCACCAAAAAATATATATTTTTAAAGGATGAGATATAAGAACAACATCTAAAATAAAAATGCATTTTATCAGCAGTAAAACTTTTTGGTCAAACCAAAAATACTGATAATGTAATTAAATATACATCATTATTTTTGACAGGCTCATAAATGTAATTTTAAATTTAGTTCATTTAAGTGGCATTTTTAAAGCTTGAAAGGGATATCGCACTAAGATAAGGACTAAATAGGAGAATATTGCTGATTGTGCTTAGTAAATGATGACACCTAATTCTTTTATCTCAGCTGCCAGCAAAGTTCAAGACCCTGTGAAACTCTTTAAGTTTTAATGTTAAATAACTTAGGAAATTCTGTTTTCAAATTTTTTAAGTATGCAGATAAATTTTATATCTGACATCATTTTTAACTTAAAACAATAATAAAAACATTTGCAAAATGTTTTGAAGTGCTCTCTCCATAGATTTTTTTTTTAAGCAGCAATTTATTCCCCTTCAAAGCATCATTTTTATGTAGAAGAGACAGATTAAGGGTTTTTGTTTTGTTTTGTTTTTTAATGTCACCTAAGTAGCACACTTGTAATTTCAGAAAATTTCAGCAAATATATGTTGGCGAAATTTCACTTAAAACTGCAAAGCAGGAGCCACCTTCCCTCTTGGTACTAGGATTTCTTCTCCAGTTTGAAAGTAATACTTATTTCGGTTTCAAGACCTTGTTACCATATATTAGTTTTGTCTACTTTTTAAGTTCTGTAGTAACAGTAATACATATAAAAGATTCATTCCACCAATTACAGTCGAAGTGCTGCCTTTTCTCCAAATCCCACTTAGAAATGACCACTGCTAATGTTTGTGCTTATGTAACACAAATATACAGTCACTTTTTCTAAGATTATTATATCATTTTTATGGTTAAAGGACCTAATTGAATTGGGATTTTTTTAAATATAGATGAATTGACATTTTGAATGAGGCTTATGCAATGAAAGGATTCACCCTTAATTTTAAAAATTTTGACTTACACACTTTATGCCTGGATTTCTTTACTTTTAGATGAGGATGGCAACAACCAATGGCCTGAAGGTTTGAAGTTCCTTTTTGATTCAGTCAGCTCTCAAAATATGGGACTGCGGGAAGCTGCCCTTCACATTTTCTGGTACATACATAGATGTAATGTTAGTCTATAACTTCAGATTTAAACTAATGCCTTTAGATAAGCTTTGTATTTGTGTTGGAAGTAAAACTGAAAAAAAACAAAGCTTTTTATTTTATATTATGATTCTTTTCTATGCAGGTGTTCTCTGGAATTTTATTTCCTTCCTTTGGTTTTTATGATTCTGACATTTTTCCTGGAATGGTTTCTTCTTGCTTTATTTGAAAATTGACACAGTACCAAATGTAGCTTTTAGAAAGGCGTCTTGAAAAGAAAGAAAATACTGGTGCACCCCCATTGTTTTCTGTGGCTTCTGTAACCAAGATTTATAAAACTATAATATTTTAATAAACTTATGTTTATTAAATGTTCGAAGTTTAGAATTAAATTATCTGCATTAAGAAAAGCTTTGCCCTACTATATTATCATACAATTGTACATTTAAAGTATAGTTGGATTTAAATAAAATTTGAAGATCATAAACATTTTTTTCAATCAGATATACCTTGAGCATCAGAAGGAGGATAATGTTGATAATTAATACCTTTTTCTACTTCTGTTGTCAGATGTATCTTATTTATATCAGCCATCTAGAGTAGATAATTAAATAAAAGCATTCATTTTGTTTACTGAATTTAAAGTACAGCAGAATGTAAACTACCAGGATCGCCAAGGCTAGGAGCAGATTGTCAGAAAGTGTGGTTACTGCAGTTACCATGAAACGCCTTGGTTGCTCTTGTTCCATCCTGGGCTTTAGGTCAGCTTCCCACTGAGGCAGAGTGGTAAGGATAAAGCATAGGACTGGGATGGGGGCAAAGTGTGCACCTGGGTTGGCTCTCCTCCTAAATTAATCCTCTCCACTATGTTTCCATTTACTCAACCCCAAAAGATAATTTACTTGGAAGATGGGGTAGATGATGTTTAACATTGAGCATTAATACACACTTTTGAGTCAAGCAGACATTTACTTAGATAGGCTACCTGGCACTTTACTAAGATATAATGTAGTTTTTAAAAACTGCTTTGGATCATTTTTTAGGAACTTTCCTGGAATTTTTGGAAACCAACAGCAGCACTATTTAGATGTCATCAAGCGGATGTTAGTTCAGTGTATGCAAGATCAGGAACATCCATCGGTAAAACATTTTAATTCCATTAATAGTAACACTTTATATAACGTTTACCTTGTAAAAGTAATTTATATATTTGGAGATTATTTTTTACTACTTTAAAATATAAATACTAGTTATGGTGATAAAAATTTCATCTTGAGTAAGAAGACTTGAAATTGTATCCATCAAAAAATTCTCATGTTTGACTTTTTTTACTCTTCATTTTAGATCAGAACATTGTCTGCTAGAGCTACAGCTGCATTTATACTTGCAAATGAGCATAATGTTACTCTGTTCAAACATTTTGCAGACTTGTTACCCGGATTCTTACAAGTAAGAGAACAGTATAAAATAGATAATAACTATATCTATATTGGTTTTGTGTAGTCTAAAGTTACATCAAAGTTCTTTAATGCATTAATTTATTTAATAATTAATAAATAGTTATTGTCTACTGTATTACTAGGCTATGGGGATACAGCAGTGAACGAAACATGCAAATCTCTGTTCCCATTGAACTTCTGTTATTTTTGATAGATTCTAGATATTTAGGTTAATCTCAAACTTTTTTCTATTATATAAATGACATAAGCAATTGATGCTTACTAAATATATAATCACATAGGTTATTACCATTGAATCAACCAAATAACCTATGAAACTTAATGCCCTTTTTACATAAGGAAAATCTAAGGAAGAAAGGATAAGAAACTTGCTCAAGGTCATAGTGTTGGTAAGTGATGGAATTGTGCACAATTCAAACCCAAGAAGGACTGCACTCCATACTCTTAAGTCACAGGGCTGATAGCAGTTTGTATTAATAGTTTATGGTTAATTTACATTATTGGATCTCAAGGATAAGTCACTATTTTAAGGACATCTGAATCAATCAGAAGATAAAGTTGGGTAAATTAGAGCAGTTATTTCAATCTTCCCAGACTTCAAATCCCTTTTTATAACAAATATTATGTAACTTTCCATATTCTGTTCTAAAATGAACAGGTTAAGGCATGGCCACAACAAAAGACATAGTATACTAGGTAATACTTAAGTGATCTATACAAACGCAATAGCTAAAACTATGAACTGATACAGAGGTATAATTAGTAAGTCATTCATTATGTGATTACTATTAATTTGATTTCCAGAAATGGTAAACTACTGGATGAAACAAAGTATGTATTCATTCTTGATTTATGTATTATTTATAGTTGTGGGGATATCACAGTACACTAAAACAATGCAAAAAAATAATTTATGAGTTAGATTCTAGGTTTAGATCATTGTAAAGGAATTTTTTCATTTTTGTAAGTGTCTTGACATTTATGATCATGTAAGATGCGTGATAAGATGAGTTCCTTGGAAGCATTTGTGTCATGGATACAGGATATCTGGGATCTCTGGCCTTTGCCCATTTTTAGTTGTGACAACTAAGAAAATACCTCCTCAGAGAAATAGCACCCCTGTTGAATTTAGTTAGTTAGAATTTAGAGGAGCTAAAACTGAAATGCCCTGCATTATTCAAAGTTATTAGCAGGATTTAGTAGAAACTTTTCATGCTATTCTATCAAATTGAAAAGATAGTTTAGGTCAGTAACAATAATGGTTTCATTCTATTACTTTAGTAGTTTATTATCTAAAAATCCTAAGTTACTAAATCTAATCCCAGATTTTCTTCCTGTGAATTTAGGGTAAGTTAAAATGTTAGCCAAAATACCTAGGAGTTGTTGCTCTGAATTAGTGGTAGATACAGAATGCTCTTAAATACCACCGTGAACCACATTGACATCAGAGAGAAATTAATTAGGTGATATTGGACACTTTAAATGTATGAAAGGATCTAGTATTTACTATATGTATGAAAAAGACTAAGAATGGATATAAGAGCCCTAACAGCAAGAAAGGGCTCCCTGGTTATGAACAGAATTTCTTGATAGCCTTAAGTTTTGTTGTGGTGGTGATTACTGTCACTGATTTTAATTTTGACTTAAAATTAAATCCTTATTTTGTGTGTTTCTAATTAACAGTGAAATGGAAGGTATACATGTGACTGTGGGTAGAATGAATATTTGCATCATGTAGATTACTAAGTCATTTAGCGAAAAATGTTCTCATAATTCTCTTTTGTGTGCTTCTTAATGTTTTGGCTAATGAGGCATCATAAAGTGGCTCTTAAGCACAGGCTTTTGTTTGTTTGTTTGTTTCATCTTTTATAGGCTGTAAATGACTCATGCTATCAGAATGATGATTCGGTTCTAAAATCCCTTGTTGAGATTGCAGATACTGTTCCAAAGTATCTGCGTCCTCACTTGGAAGCTACTTTACAACTAAGTCTAAAGGTAAATTAAATACTTCAGTAAATGTTTTATTATTTTTAGTAAATTAACTATTAAACTTATGCAAATATGTCTTTGTTGTAGTTGTGTGGAGACACTAGCCTCAATAATATGCAACGCCAGCTTGCCCTCGAAGTAATTGTGACCCTCTCTGAGACTGCAGCAGCTATGTTAAGAAAACATACCAATATTGTTGCACAGACTAGTAAGTCAAGGGTCTTTAAATAGTTTATGTTAATGGAAAAATTGTTGGATAAATTTGCTGAGAGTTGTGTAAGTTCACAAATTTGTTCATATAATGAATATCCTTTCAAAATCAGATGAATCTGGGGAAGCCAGGATGGCCTAGCGGGGGAAGCCAGGATGGCTTAGTGGGTTACGCGCTCATTTTGCAACCCTGGGGACTGAGGATCAAATCCAAACCCTGGCCCGTGTGAACCCATATGCTGAACTGGGGTGTACTTCCCAAGCAGGAGGCCCCCAGTTCAGTTCTCACCCCCCCCCCCCCCCGGTTCAGCCCCTGGCTCGAGGGTGCATGCCTCCCATGTGGGAGGCCCCCTGCCCAGTTCCCACCCTGCACAGCCCCCACCCATCTGTGGAATGAACCATGTCGAAAAACTGATGCTGTCAACTATGGAGACTGCTCTGGGCCCCCGCCCTCTCCCCCCCCCCTTCTCTCTGTCTCTCTTTCATAAACAATAAATCTTAAAAAGAAAGTCAGATGAATCTGGGGAAATTCATCTATACATACTTAGGTGCGTGGCCTAAAAGAACTAAACATGTTGAAAGAACTAAATAACTAAATTTCCTCAAACTATAAGTTTAATAAAATTTCAGTCAAAATTCCAATAGAATTGATTATAAAATTGTTTCTAAAATTTATGTTGTAGAACATAAAGTCTGAAGTAACAGAGTTTTGACAAAGTAAAGATCATGCCACATCACCTGTGAAAATTTAGAAATAGTTGGTGGTGCAAGTATAGATGCAAATGTAGACAAATGGATTGGATGGGGCAAACAGCTCTGGGAACAGATCCAATCACATGGAAACAAAGCTGACTTAATATAATTCATCAGGTTGGGGCAACTAGTTATTTCTATGGAAAAATAATGCAACCTTAAGTATTCTGTAAAAACAAATTTGGGGTTGATTGAAGACTAATACAGATACATTTTGTAAGTATAGCTTGATAGTACAAAAGGTTTTTTTGTGTGTTTTAAGACAACCACAAACTATAGATGCAAACATTGCTAAATTTTCAAATACTAAAATAATTTTTTGTCCACCCAAATACACCATAAGTGAAATTAAAGGCAGCTGCAGATGAAGAAAATGGTTGCAACACACACAAAGTTCTGTTATCTAGAAATTAGTCAAAAGCTAGGAACAGGGAATTCACAAAAGAGGAATCTGAAATAGCTAAAGAACACTGCTCCTCAATTAAAACAAGTGTAATTGTGAAATACAAGTTGTCAGCAATTTCATCAACATTTGATGTTGATGAAAGATGTGTATAGGAAAAGACTCTTTCACAGTTCGGAGCACTTCACACGTTGTTAGTGAAATAAAATAGGCCTCCTTTGAAATTTTCCCTGAGAAATACAAGCTTATGAGTACACTGGAGAGCAGTTTAATGATTTTTAGTACTGTTTAAAGATATAGCAATTTCATGCCCTGAGCTCACACTTATCAAGGAGATACGTATAACAATCTCAAGATAAATTTTGTAATAGGAAAAAAATTGGTAACAACCAAAATGTCTAACAGCAAGATAGTGTTTATATAACAGAGTGCTATGAAGTAATGAAATCCATGTGTTTTAAGAAGAAAAAACAGGTTACATATAGTATGATACCATTTATTATATAAGATTATGAAATAGTGCTCCTTATAGATATGGAAATCTGTTATGCCAAGTATAAAAACAGTTTGGGCATGGAAACATTAATTTTATTGTGATGCTCAACTCTGATGGTAGAGGGAGGGAATGCAGTAGGATATGGGAAATTTGACTTAACTTTAATGTTACTTCTTAAAAGGGACAAGATATAAAGCCAATGTGTCAAAAAGGTTAAATTTTAACAAACCAGATTGTTGGAGGCACTGGCAAATAATTTTTTTGTCTCACCCTCTTAGAAGCAAAGTAAACCCTTTTTTTACTTTTTAAAATTTCTTGTTTGTGAAAGATAAGACTGACAAATAAGAATGGCATGGTGTTCAATACCAAATGACTGTTTCCTTTAGTCCCTCAGATGTTGGCAATGATGGTTGACCTGGAAGAGGACGAGGACTGGGCGAACGCGGATGAGTTAGAAGACGACGACTTTGACAGGTAACCCTGCATGTAGAGTCCTGCCAGGACAGAGCTGTGCAGGCAGCAGTGAGACCATCAGGGCTGTAGGGTCCATCTCCTTATCCTGTACTGTATAATCTGAAGTTAAACGTTTAAATTCAGAATATGAGACACTTAGACTTTCTATTGTATGCATTTCTACATCAGATTTTGTAATTATTTTTAATAAAATAGCTATTCTTTCTATCTCATTCTAAAATTTCTTCAAGATTTTAAAATTTGAGTATCTTTTAAAACATGAATAGAGAAGCTTTATTGTAATAAATGCCTTTATATGCATCGACCTCACTTAAAATGGTTGTTGCAGGGGAAGCTGGAATGGCTCAGAAGGTTGAGCGCTCACTTTGAAGTCCCAGGGAACAAGGATCAAATCCCAGCCTGGCCTGTGCAGGCTCATGTGCTGAACTGGGATGTGCTCCCCATGCAGGAGACCCCCAGTTCAGGTCACACTCCCCTGCCCCAGTTTGACCCCTGGCTTGAAGGGGCGGGGAGGGCATGCCTTTCATGCAGGAGGCCTCAGGCCTGTTTCCTGCCCTGCACTGCCCAGCTGTGTGAAATGAAACCATGTCTAAAACTGATGATGTACTACTATGGAAACTGCTCTGGGCCCTCCCCCTTCTCTCTGTTGAAAACAATAAATCTTTTTTAAAAAGATGGTTGTTGCAGCACAATTCCCTGTGTAACTTCATAGTTTCCTAATAAATGCAATTTAACGTAAGAGAGGAGACAGTGGCAGTGAGATTTGCACACCAAATGACAATAGCACTAGAATTTATTTTCCTTGTGACTTAGGAGGCCTGTTTCCATGAATACACATTTCTGAGGAAAAGTCAGCCAAAATCTCTATTCACTGTCCTGTAGTGATGATGGTCCCTTACGTGTATGTGAAAGGTAGCACTTAAGTACTCTGTTATTTTAATTGATTGTTTCAGTAGTGCTAAAAGTATATGATCATATTATAGATGCAGAATGCAGAGAAAGTTGAGTGGTTTGTCCAAGATTAATAGCTAGTTGGTAGACTGGGGTTTAATGCCATTTTGCTTACTTTTTCCAGGGCATTATACTACCTCCCTTTCTTAAAAAGAACTGAAATTAGTTCCCTGAAAGGCGTGTGGTCAGTATAAGCTACTGTAACCACTGAAATAAAAAACATTTTGCTTACAGAATACATGGTGTGTATTTAAGGCTTAATCCCATTATTAAAAATGACTGGCTCTGGCTTAACTACTGTTTTGAAATGTGTGAAAATAATCCTTCATGGGAAATCACCTAATAGAGCTGAAGAGAAGGCTGGGCTGAGATCCAGTTTCCTCTCTCTGGTTCAGTTACTGTAATGTCCTGCTACCTGGCCTAGAATTTGCCCTGTAAAAGGCACTTAAATTTAAGATTTATGAGGCTTATTTTATCTGGCCTAGATAAATACGTTTTTCTTATCTGCGAATAAATAAGCCATAAATATATTTCCAATATCAGTTTAAGTCTGAGAACCTGTTCTAAAGATCAACTAATAATAGCTTTATACGTATGTAGTCTTGTCTTCACAGGACAGTTAAAGATTATGTACATAACAAACTCACTACTAAACTTGGGGTTCTGAGATAGTACAAAGGCTTTTTATGCACAAATTTCTGAAGTTTTTAGTGAAGACACTAAAGCTGGTTGTTAAATACACATAATTTTTGACAATACAGTTTGCCCCTTTAAAAAGATAAATAAGTTCACAGTGAGGAGTAAATCATATGCATACTCAGCATCTCTTTCAGTTTTCTGTCCACTGATAAGTTTGAAGAATATACAAGGGCAAACCCAGCCATAATGCCTGTTTTTCATATTACATGGCTGGATACTTTCTGGACAGCCCTCTATGTCCAAGAAATGAGATACTCAAGGTTCTCCTAAACACTGCTCACATTTCTGAGACTTGAAAGTATCAGAACCCAAGTTTTAGCTAGTGAGAGGTGTAGAGAGCAAAAAAGGGAAAAGCCCTGAAAAATAAGATTCTGACATTGGGCTTTTTAAATTACAAGGAGTCATAAAAATTTTATTTTGTCTTTTTTTAACTCGAATTTTATTTTTTAAAGATTTATTTTATTGTTTATGACAGAGAGAGAGAAAGAAGGGGGAAGGCCCAGAGCAGTCTCCATAGTTGTACATCATCAATTTTCCACAGGGTCTTGTTCAACACAGGTGGGTGGGGGTTGTGCAGGGCAGGAAATGGGCTGGGAGCCTCCCACAGGGGAGGCACGCCCACTCAAGCCCAGGGGCTGAACTTTGGGGGACAAGAACCGAACTGGGAGCCTCCTGCTTTAGAAAAACACCCCAGTTCTAGCACATGGGTCCACACAGGCTGGGATTTGATCCTTGGTCCCCTGGACTACAAAGCGATCACAACCCACTGAGCCATCCCAGCTTCCCCAACTCTAGGATTTTTAACCCACCACTTACTACATACATTGAAAGACTGAATGAATTCTTTTTTCAGTCCTAGTTTAACAACATGCTTAGAAATGTCTGTATGGTGTCTTGTCTTTGTGTATTTTGAGGATGCTGACTACATTAAATTCTGTTTGCAGCAACGCGGTTGCTGGTGAGAGTGCTCTGGACCGAATGGCCTGTGGGCTCGGGGGAAAACTCGTTCTTCCCATGATCAAGGAACACATCATGCAAATGCTTCAAAATCGTAAGTTGTGTCTCTTTCAAATTCTGGAATAGTGGAATGTGGCTTTCTGAGTCTTAATTAAACTCTAATAATAAATGCTTAGATTATGTCTGAAAATTAATCTTTGCCTTATATTCTGTTTAACCTAATTTTTACATAATGCCGATAAGGTTCTACAATATTTAGTACCATAGTCTTTGAAAACATTCAGTCTTATGTTAAAGAATATTTTTTCTCACTACTACAAATACTACTCAAGTCTCCCTAGAATTAGCCTCAGTGTATGGGAAAAACTTATGTATTCTAAGGAAATTTTGTAGATTTTTCTCCCTAGCCAGAAACATCAAGATTTAAGTTTAACACGTTAAGCGCCCAGGCTATTTTTGTCTTGCCTACCGCTTGGCCCGTTACATCAGATTTCACCGAAATGCTGGTGACTGGAGATCTGTTTAGGTTGCGATAAGGCTTAATGTTTATATATAAAATATATTTGTTGTGTGAATATTTATTATTTACCACAATTTGTACAATGTATCGTTTTAGAAATGCTTTATATTCAGTCAGCTGTCTGCGATTTTTGTTCCAGTGCAGAAAAAGATTTTTTTTTACCCATGAACATGAAAATGTCCCCTAAATGGGGAGACATTATAGCAAAGAAAAACAAAAAAGGAATAACCATTTTAAAATGGAAAGACAAGCAGGACATGTTACTTATTTAAAATTTATTAGTAGAATGTAATTTTTTTATTTTTATATTGTCAGTTAACATACAGTACCGGGGCCTGCACGAAAAGTATACTGTCGGTCACCGGTGACTGACGCAGTCCAAACGGAAAGTTCAGTGTCAGTCGCCGGTGACTGACATGGCGCTTAACGTGTTAAGTCAGATACCATTATTTGAGTGTTTATGAAAAATTATATTTGATTTATACAGTTTTTCTTTATTCAGTATCTTTTATATTTTTATTATTTTCCTAACAAATATTTGGTCATTTGTCAGCCTTTGTAATTTAAATCAATACAAAAAATTGTTGTGTATATCTTATTTTTGTTTTTTTAATTACAAAGTTAAGCCTTTGCTCCATTACATTGTATCACCACATAATAGCTTCCCTCATTTGTTTAACAGCTCATAACATTCCACACTGTCCCCATTAAATGTTAATAAATTAGTTTTTGTTGATTACAAGTAGTGATTCTGCGTACCCTTCTACAGAAATCCTGACTTGTTTGTATGAATATTTATATTTGTAGAGTACACTACAAGAGATAAACTTGAGGGTCAAACCATTGATCTTGGGTCTTAAAGTAGTAAAACAGAGTAACAATACCAACTTCAAATGACAGTGAGTTATTAGGAACTCTAGCTCTTAATGCTATTTACCTAGCTCTTTATCCTATAAAAAATTCTTATTTATCCTAAAAAGGCATGGCCCAAAGCCATTATCCCCTTTTAATGATGTGATTTTTCACATTTGGGTCTTGAATAATGGTTTTTCCCTGTTAAAGCCTCCAAATTTTTTTAGGGTTTTTTTTGTTTGTTTTGTTTCTTTCTTTTTCTAAAGGAGTAGGGACAATTAAGCATCATAGATTGTTCAACCTGTAAGAGCTGCTGGAAAATTTTAAGAAAAGTAAAAGCCCAGAAACATTAAAAGATTACACAAAGTTAACCAGCTGTTATTGTTTATCCTTTGATTCACATTACTCAAGTAGATTTATTGTGGATGTGATTTTGTGATTTATAGTCAAAGCATTTGACTAAACCCTTCCTAAACTTACTAGCTGGTGCAGAAGGCTTCACATGTATGGCAATGAATACTTAAAGATTTGTTATGAGTAAGTCTTCTGCGCCTTTGTTTCCTGTAAAATAGGAAAATGATGCCTTGTACCCAGGAGTGGGGTGCTAGGATCCAAAGGTATATTTACTGTATCTGAAATCTTAAAATTCAGAGAAAGAAAACCATTTTCAAATCCCCATACAATACTGTCACATTTTACTGAACATTCTTCCAGGAGTTCTGCATATTGAAAATAAGAGGCACATCTCTGAACCAAGTATAGACATTGTTCAATAAATATTTTTACATTTCTTCAATAAGTCCAATATACAAAGCTTAGTATCAAATATTGATAAATTGGTCTCCTATTGGTTACTATTCCTCAGTTGAGAAATTTTGTCCTAATGGTATATTGAGTAAACATTGAAAACACATAAAGTAATGTTTAAGTAGTAATAAAGTTTTAATACTTAAAATATCAACGTTAACAATTTTTCAGAAAATTATTTTTAGACTTTATTTTTATTGTTTGAGAGCGAGAGAAGCAGGGAGGGCCCAGAGCAGTCTCCATCGTTGTACATCATTAGCTGTGACATTGTTTCATTCCACAGGTGGATGTGGGGCCACATGGGGCAGGAAATGAACTGGGGTCTCCCATATGAAAGTCAAGAACCTTCACTGCCCAGCCATTCAGAGGATTGCCAGTTGCGCTGCAGTTCAGCATATGGGGTTGTAGGTGCTAGGGCCAGGAATCAAACCCTGCACCTCACAATTACAAGGCAAGCACTCAACCGCTGAGCCATCCCAGCATCCCTTTTAGAAATTTTAATAGTAGAATTAGTTACAACATCTTTATATGGGTTTCAGGATGCACGGAGTAAAAAATTAAGTATGATATATACACCAGCAATTCTCAAACTTTACATTCTTGGGAGTCTTTTATACTCTTAAAAATTATTGAGGATTCCAGAGTGCTTTCGTTTATGTGAGTTATATCAGTGTTTACTATATTAGAAATTAAAACAAATATTTAAAAATAACAATAAGAAACCTGGTACATGTTAACAGAAATAACATATTTTTGTGATGAATGACTCATTAAAAACAAAAATATATTAGAAGAATGTCCTTTTGCAATTTTGTAAATACCTTAAATAGCTAAATTCTTATATCTGCTTCTATCTATATACAGTCTCTTGGGATTTCACACATGTTTGATTTTCTGGACTATTGTACTCTCAGAATAAGAGTGAAAGAATAATATTATCAGAATAATTTCGAGGGGAAGCTGGGATGGCTCAGCAAATTAAGCACTTGCTTTGCAGCCCTGGGGACCAAGGATTGAGCCCCAGCCAGTGCAGACCCATATGCTGAACTGGGGTGTGCTTCCCACCTGGGAGGCCCCCAGTTTGGTTCTCACCCCCCCAGTTCGGCCCCTGGCTTGAGGGGGGCATGCCTCCCATGTGGGAGGCCCCCAGCCTAGGTTCCGCCCTGCATGGCCCCCGCCCACCTGTGTGGAACCAGACCATGTTGAACACTGATGATGTACAACTATGGAGACTGCTCCAGGCCCTCCCCCTTCTCTCTCTCTCTCTGTCAAAAACAAATCTTTTTTGAAAAAAAGAAAAGTATGACCAATGAAATCAGTAAATCTGTATTCAGTGAACAACATTGTATGGCAAGGAAAATCCAGATATTTGTTGCTTTTAATAAAATATTAGAGGGAAAGTCTCTTATTTTAAGTAGTAGTTCATAAACTGAGCTTGTTGTTTACGTATTGCCTTTTAACCTTTGTAATAGAAATATTTGTATGGTGGGGATGCTGGAATAGCTCAGCAGATTGAGTTCTCACCTTGCAACCTCAAGGTCCAGGGATCAAATCCTAATCCTAACCCATGCAAACCCATATGCTGAGCTACAGTGCAACTAAAATTAGTAACCACTGGGATGGCAGTGAAGGTTCTTGCCTCTCATGCAGGAGGGCCCCAATTCAGTTCCTGCCCCACACAGCCAGCCCCACATTCATCTGTGTGGAATGAAACTATGTCACAGCTAATGATGTACGACTATGGAGACTACTCTGGGCCCTCTTCCCTTCTCTCTCTCTCTCTCTCTCTCTCTCTCTCTCTCTCTCACCTTTCAAACAGTAAAATAAAAATATCTTTAAAAAATGTAAATCATTTACAAAAAGGGGAGAAATACTTGTGTGACATATACGTTATCAGAATAAAATAATCCAGTTAGGTACATTTTCTGTTCGTTTTTCTATAAATAAAAATATTTTGTTATTTTCAAAATAAGGACAGCTTGTTTATGCTTTTACCAAAATGAAATATTTGTAGTGTCTCATTGCTATTTCATTTGTAATTCCTCTGTAGCTGACTGGAAATACCGGCACGCAGGATTAATGGCTTTATCTGCCATTGGTGAAGGATGCCACCAGCAAATGGAAGGAATTCTAAATGAGATAGTAAATTTTGTTTTGCTTTTTCTTCAGGATCCTGTAAGTACCAGTAAATGTTTGATTTATAATTATTACCATACTTTCACATGGGAAATAGAAAACCTTTACTAATACAAAGGAACATATTTCAGCATCCAAGAGTAAGGTATGCAGCCTGTAATGCCGTGGGACAGATGGCTACAGATTTTGCACCTGGTTTCCAAAAGAAATTCCATGAGAAGGTAAATATCAAGTCCTCAGACACTCAAATCTAACTTTAAGAAGGGTGACATTTCATAATGCATGCTTACATGTCATTTCATTTCACAGGTGATTGCAGCTCTGCTGCAGACGATGGAAGACCAGGGCAATCAACGCGTGCAGGCCCATGCCGCTGCTGCTCTCATTAACTTCACTGAGGACTGTCCCAAGTCACTGCTTATTCCATATTTAGAGGATTTGGTGAAGCACCTGCATTCCATCATGGTACTTAAACTGCAAGAGGTAAGTTGTCAACATTTTCAAGCCCTCTATTTGGGATTAATTTAGGTTAATTGTATGGTTAACACCCCTGGAGCAAAAGGGGTGTTTCCCAGTATGGAAAAAAGAATAAAAGTTAGGAAGACATTCTGGGCTTAATAAGAGAAGGAACCAGTTTTCTAATTGGGGAAGGATATGACTTATAAGTTAGGTAAAATCAGTATATGAGTTACCTTGAAAACAAGGCAGCTATTTTTGAACTCTTATTTATGTAAATTTGGAAGAACCCATTTTATGTTCTTGACTGCTCCAAGAAATCATGATAATGTGATTATAGGAAATTAGCATTGTGGGACATAAACAGAAAAGGGAAATTAAGGCAAGACTATCATATGATCAGTGTTGAGGGAGTATGGATGGTAATAATGGAAGTTGTGTGGGGAAAGTTGATTCAGAAAGACATTTCTCAAAAAGCAATAGCAGTTTCTCTTTGCCAGTTTGAATTTTAAAAGAGAAGAAAGTGAAAATATGGTTCATTCTTCTAACCTGAGTGACAAATAAAAAATGTGAAAAAGGATAATCTTTTTGCTTTAAATTTGTTGAGTTTTTAAAATAAGGCCTGGCTATCCAAATAGAAGATGGTTTATAGTTATAGCTTAAGTAAGAGTAAGGTGACCAGATTTTAACATTGGTAAAGCGGAACACCATTGACCCGGGGGTGTGGGGGGTAGGGGGGTTCTTGATCAAAAATTTGGTCTATCTCCCGCCGTTCCCTAGCTTGTCGTGCATTCTTTCCAAAAATCAGGACGTTTTTAAAATGCCACGGGACAAATTGTTAAAAATTGGGACTGTCCCACCAAAAGCGGGACATCTGGTCACCTTAAGTAAGAGGTAACCAGAAAACAATTGAATAATACAAATACAACAATACATAAGAAAAGATACAGGTAAAAAAGGCAAAAATTGTTAAATACAATGAAAATTCCAAAAAAAAATAAAATGAATAAAAAGGACATACAGAATTAAAGCCTTTTTAAATATCATAGTCAGCAGGTACAAAGGTCCTGTCAAATTGCTATTAAAGTTTCCAACACTCAGTTTCTGTATTTTAACTCATTATAAACTAGTAACAGTTCATAAACCACAATTTGCATATCACTGGTCTAAAGAACAAGGAGAAAGAGGTACAGTATCCCATAAAGCAAAGGAAGGGGTTTGAAACAAAGTATTAGTGTTCTTAGATGACAGCAGGAAATACGATAAAGGAACATGAGTGTATCTGAAAACAGAAAGATGTAGACCCAGGTTAAGGCAGATTGGTTGATAAAGCTGGAATAGATGGATGAAATATGATTTTACAAGTAGGTTCAGGTAGAGGGCTAAATTTCAGAGTCTCTGTATCCTCCTCCCCTTCCCCCAGAGGGGCAGTGTGAGATACTTAAATGAAGGAGTTGCTGAGATGGGATGGGGAGGAGGATAAAGTATGTGAGCAAGAGTTGTGTGAGAAGATGGTAGCCAAAGAAGAGCATTTTTTTTTAGATCAAAAGCAGGTCAAGATACTAAACATGGGGGAAGCCGGGATGGCTCAGTGGGTTGAGCGCTCACTTTGAAGCCCTGGGGACCGAGGATCGAATCCCGGCCCTGGCCCGTGCGGAACCATATGCTGAACTGGGGTGTGCCCCCAGTTCAGTTCTCTCTCTGTCTCTGTATCTCTCTCTCTCTCTCTCTGTCAAAAACAATAAATAAATTAAAAAAAAAAAAAAAAGATACTAAACATGAAGCACATGCTGAGAGATGCAGAAGGGACTAAGTTAACCTCTTAAAGGTTTGGTGGAATTTGTAATACAAGGTAAGGAGCTCTACTGAGTGTGGTCATAGTTGATGAGAATGAAGACTACCTGCAGTAGTTTCTGGGTTTAACTATTTATGAATCCATGAGGAATTGTAAAAGAATATTGCCAGGTGACAGTGTGAACCCAGCTGCAAATACCCAGTTAATACTTGTTACTAGCCAGGTCAGAGAATACTGTAGGTCTTTGATTACAGGAGAAAGAATGATCTCATCTGACTGACCAAAACAGAAATGAGTGAAAGAGACTATGACTTATTTATGCCATCTCTAAAACACATTGTTGAGAATGCAGTTCAAAAGGAACTTAGACTTCTCGGAGGAAAAACTATTGAATGCACATATATTCTGGGGAGAGATTAGAAGACAAAGGAATAGACCCAAAAGGGAATTTTCTCCAAGACATAATAAGGCAGCACAAAATATATAGTAAGTAGTGGGAATAAATGAGGAAAATAAGTTAAGAATGGGCATAAGATTGATGGATATAAAAATTTTAGGAGGAGTCAAACTTGTGCTCAGGAACTAGCTATGCTTTACGATAAAGCAAAAGAGAGTTCTGTTAACAGAAGAGATGATCTCACATAAAGAGTTAAACAGATTCTTACATGTGCTCCAGAACTTACAGTCTCCACTCTGGCTGCTGGAGGGTGGTCTCAGCTTGCTATTTCAAAACAGCATTTGGGAAAAGCCTTCAGGAACTTGAAGAAAGGGTTTCTTCTAGTTTCTCATTTACATAATTTATTTTGTGTGTCTTCCTTCTAGTTGATTCAAAAAGGTACCAAGTTAGTTTTGGAACAAGTTGTGACATCTATTGCATCAGTTGCAGATACTGCAGAGGAAAAATTTGTCCCCTACTATGACTTATTTATGCCATCTCTAAAACACATTGTTGAGAATGCAGTTCAAAAGGAACTTAGACTTCTCAGAGGAAAAACTATTGAATGCATCAGTCTCATTGGTCTGGCTGTTGGGAAGGAAAAAGTAAGTGATTTGTAGTATGTTGTGTTTATGTAATTTGGGTATGGAGGCATTGAGGGTATAAGAGAGTGTTTTTCATCCTGATAAATGATTGGATGCTTTTTTATTCCCCAACATCTTACTCTTACTCCTATTTTATATATAAATAAATTGCCTTCATTTTTTCATCATTAATATTAAGGTTTCTTCTTAACTCAGGTAGGCTTTGAAACCTCCCCCTTTCCCTACCACATGGACAGTCTATCTTTTGGGAGGCATGTGGAGTTGAAGATCCATATGTTTAGTTGCACACATTTAAACATAGGTGAAACATTCCAGTTGCCTCCTGTTCATTTAAAAAGCATCAAGTATCCTAAGAGAGAAATCTATATGCATATAGCCTTTCAGACAATAATTTAAAAGGACCATTAGACGTAGTTTTTCATCCCAGCCAATATCTCAGCATTGTTAAAACTAATCCAAAAGAAGTTCTTCTGTCATCAACCGCTCATGTTCTGATTCTTAGAACTATCATTATAGAACCTCTCAGTCTGGTCTCCAAACCCAGCATCACTAAATTGTTTTCTATGGGACACTGAATCTAACCAGTAAAAGATTTTTATGTTCCATACTCTTTATATCTGGCTGTCAAGCTGTTTTTGAAACACTGCCTCCTTATACAGTGGAGATTGCCAGAACCTCATAGAATTAAATAAAATCAAATAGTTCTATGGAGTAATCCAATTTTTTTCTGAATTTGATTGTCTTTTCACTGCTAGAAATAACTAAGTCATAGACCAGGGGTATGCAATTTTTTGGCTTCCTTTGGCCACATTGGAAGAATTATTTTGGGCCACACATAAAATACGCTAACATTAATGATAGCTAAGGAGCTAAAAAAAAAAAACCTCATAATATTTTAAGAAAGTACAAATTCTCATTGGGCCCCATTCAGACCCATCTTGGACCACATGTGGCCTGCGGGCCACAGGTTGGACAAGCTTGCCATAGACCAAAACTTGACCTTCATTGGAAAATGTGTTTTTCAAGAAAGAGCACTAAGTGTGTTGCAATAGAGATGAGAAGTTATCAATGTAATACTTTTATCTGAGGGGTTATGATTTATATAAGAAATATAATAGATCCTTTGGGGTGGTTTTATTATTACACAAGAAACAGTAGGTGCCTCTGATATACAGAGATATATTGGTGTTAAATTTCCAAAATATTTTCTTCAAGTTTATGCAAGATGCATCAGATGTAATGCAGCTGTTGTTGAAGACCCAGACAGACTTCAGTGACATGGAAGATGATGATCCTCAGGTAAAGCAGCTGTCATGCATTCACCTTGACCCATTTATCAGTTACACATAGTACAAGGTTAAAAATACTCAAGGAAAGAAATAATAGGTTTCTTGAGATATTAACCCCGGGTTTTAGAGACAGTTGACTGGTTTGACTTCTACTTCTACTGTTTCCCTCTGTTGTTGCTGCTCCATCTCCCCTAACTTAAAGGTTTTGTTGAGGGTTCTGTCCTATGCTCTCTGCCTCCCTCGCTCCCCTTGAGCAGTGTTACTCAGTCATGGCTTCAGTTTTTCTCTATATGCTTGTGACTTCTAGCTCAAGGTTTATTTATCTAGGCACTTCCTAGACATCTCCCTTTGGATGTCTCCTGGACCTTTGAATGCTACATGATTTCTCTCTCCTGTCAAAAGGAAAAAAATACAGAAACCAAACTATCTTAGAATATTCTGTGCTCTCTTCTCTGCCTATGAATAAAACATAACTTAGAAAGAACTCTCCCCAACTCAGCCTGCTAACTCCTCCTAATATTTGACATCCAGTACAAGTTTCAGTGGTGGGGGTATTTAGGATACTATTATAACAATTGTAATATAAGTGTCCATCTTAATCTTAATAGTATTCACAATGTCCAACGTAAGACAGGCACTCAATAAATAATTGTTGAATTACATTTTGACTTTACACAGCCACACTATAGTTGTTTCCCATACACTTAAAATTATTTGTTTTTGTTTTTTATTAGGAGTGGGGGGTGTGTACATGTACGCATGTGAGATAGATACGTAAATTGAAATCGGAGAGTAAAAATCACTTACTGGGTTATAGAGATGAATTAGAACCAGATTCTCTGTAGGAAGTTTATAGGTAATTAAGTCTATATAAACACAGTAGTAGAAGAAGGGGTGTCTTAAATAGACCCAGCCACTTGAACAGAAAATTACAACTAGGAGAAAGGGAAATTTAGTTTCTTGGGTATTTAATAAACGTTTAATGAGTGGAATATAAGGCTGTGGTGATACAGAGTCTAATAAAATATTTCTGCCTTCAAGAAAATTAGTGCGTAGGAGTTGATATTTTTAAGTGGGTTTTATTTATGTGATTCAGATGACAGTGGAGAAAATTACTTTGCTTCTTGAAAGGAGGAAAAAGTAGATACACATCCTGGTATTTCCCTTTTGCCTCACCTGCAGTGTAGTGGTTCGCAGTGATTTTGTTACTGATTTTGAACATTTTAAGTATTTGACCCTAGAAAATGTACTTTTTACTTAAAGGCACCATGAATATAAAATAAAACATTTTTTCTATGCAATAGTGAAATGGCTTTTTTTTTATGATATCTTACTTACCTATTATTTTAAAATCAATTTTAATTTCACTTTAAATTTTTCCCCAGATATCTTACATGATCTCAGCATGGGCCAGAATGTGCAAAATCCTTGGAAAAGAATTTCAGCAATACCTTCCAGTAGTTATGGGGCCTTTGATGAAGACAGCTTCAATTAAGCCTGAAGTGGCCCTTTTAGACAGTAGGTATCGTCCTGAAGGCAGCAATTGTAAGATTTCTCTTTGTTACTAATTTTAACGTGAGTTTGCTTTCTTTTCTGTTAACAGCCCAAGACATGGAGAACATGAGTGATGATGATGGTTGGGAATTTGTGAACCTTGGAGATCAGCAAAGTTTTGGTATTAAAACTGCAGGACTAGAAGAAAAGTCAACTGCTTGTCAGATGCTGGTAAGTGATCATGTTTAACGTTGTTTTATGATTTCTCATAATACATTTATGTACATCTGATAGGACTGCTTTTTATAGATGCTAAAAATATTATTTTGAAGAACATTTTAAATGTAGAAATCGGGGAAGCTGGGATGGCTCAATGGGTTAGGCGCTCGCTTTGCAGCACTGGAGCCCAAGGATCGAATCCCAGCCCCAGCCCAGGTGGACCCATATGCTGAACTGGATATGCCCCCAGCTCAGTTCTTGCCGGGGCCTATGCGGGAGGTTCCTGGCCCAGTTCCTGCCCTGCGCAGCCCTGGGCCCACCTGTGGAGTAAAACTATATGGAAAACTAATACTGTCAGCTATGGAGACTGCTCTGGGCCCTCCCCCTTCTCTCTGTCTCTCTCTTTCAGAAAACAATCAAAATCTTAAAAATGTAGAAATCTTTTGACCCAATGTTTCTATTTCTGGGTCTTCATCCTAAAAAAATCATGTGAATAAAACCTTTTATTACTGATGCTGTTTCTAATAACAAAATAAAATGAATAGCCTGAATGCCTGTTATTAGGAAAATGATCAGTAATTACAGTACGATATTTAGGGTGTAATTGTGATATCAAAAGTAAAACTAGTATAATTTCACTTGTGTAAATAAACATGGTAGTAAAATTAGAATGTGTACAGTGATTATCTCTTGTGGTATTATGGGGTGTGAGCGTTTTAAGTTCTCAGTTTTTTAATTTTCCTTTATGAAAATATTGTAGACCATGAAGGACAATTTTTAAAAAGCTTATGGTATATTAACAAATTTAGCAGTTAATGGTTTACATTTTATTTTGTGTTAATAAAGCATTATTGTTTTATCTAATTTATTTAAACATACTTTTGAACCTATCAATACTTACATTACTGCTTATAGTTTATAAACATATCTTTTTAAATTATTTGTGATATATTTTGTTTGAAGTATTTTCAGAGTGCTGAAACTTTTGCTAAAGTCTCCCACACATAAGAAATAAAAACTGTACTATACTAGACTTTGACAGTATATACTATAATCATTTCATGGCCCTTTCCCATATTACATACTTTTTTTTTAGTAGTTAAAAGACTAATTTGACAGTCCTGCATTCATCTTTAGATATAGTTGGGTCTTATGATTTTTCTGTTTGTTAATAAAAACACCTATAAGCTATTAATAACATGGATGTTGAGTTCTTTTCCAATACTTTGGTTTCAGGTATGCTATGCTAAGGAGTTAAAGGAAGGCTTTGTGGAATACACCGAACAGGTTGTCAAACTGATGGTCCCTTTACTTAAATTTTATTTTCATGATGATATCCTATACTTTTTGAATGCAAAACTTGTCTAGATTTAATTGTTGCTTATTCAAGTATTATTAGGCTTTGTGTTAACTCAAGGGTACATTACCATTATTGTCTGTGTTGGCACTAACTATAATTTTAGCTTATAAACTTGGTTCTTTGCATGTACCTTTGTTTGTGCTAAAAACATGAAAGAAAATTTTTCTCTAGTTGGCCATTTTCTATGGACCGCTGAAGGATTTTAAGTATTATTCTTTTATTGGCAAATGTGCACAATTGTATATCTTTATTGAAATGAAAAGGGCTAGTCCAGGAAGAGATCCAAGGGTCCCAGGTCTTTTAAATGCTTTGAGTTGGCCTTAGAGACTCATATTATAGATGACAGAAAACACAGGAGGTATATCTATGAGCAGAGAGTCTTCTACTTTTATACACATGTTACATTTACTGTAAGCTCTCAGATAGCAGTCTTGGATAAACAGAAGTTGCCTAGCACTCCTGTTAACTCAGTGAGCTCTTTAATGTTTAAGTAAACAAAATGATAGAACAATCTTTTGAGGATAGGGGTTACATTTCCTTAACAATAAAACGTGTTCGAGTGGCAGCAGCAGAATCTATGCCTCTTCTCTTGGAATGTGCAAGAGTTCGTGGTCCTGAGTATCTCACACAGATGTGGCATTTTATGTGTGATGCTCTAATCAAGGCTATTGGCACAGAACCAGATTCAGATGTCCTCTCAGAAATAATGCATTCTTTTGCAAAGGTAAATATTTTTCTCTTACAGATCTGTATAAATTTGTGTGTTCATTTAGTCTTACTAAATATATTGGGGGGATTCTTTGTGGCTATGCAAAGTTTTTTTAATAAAATTTTAAAAAATATTTTGGTATTGTTTGTTAGAGTAGCTAGTCTTGTATTCTTGATTAGTTTCTACTGTCACTTAACCTATAGCCCAACTACAGAAATTGGGGTATCATCTTCGTCTCACATCTAGTTTCTGTACAAGTCTCTCTCCTAAATTCTTTTTAGTCCCATTGTCTTACCTCTTTGGCTTTTGAAATAGCCTCATTTGATCTCTTCCAGAAGTCACTCTTGTTTTTGTTTTTTTTTTTTTCCTCTCCCAGTTCATTCTCCTTTTCTCAAGCATTAACTTGATCTTTATTTGAGTCACTCACCTTCTCATATCCTTAGTCACCCCCATTGCTCATGGTTCCACAACTACAATTTGGCTTAAAAGTTCTTCAGCATCTTTATTTGTCCTCCATTCACACTCCTGCAGGTCAATATTTTTTTTTCTATTGTTTTAAAGAATGCAGCTTTTATACTTTTGCCCATACCATTTCCTCTGCCTGTGATGCCCTACCAGGGCCAACGTTCCCTTACATACCCTTTGTCGAGTAATATCTTTATGTGGAGTATATGTGTAGTGATTGAGCTCCTTAGAAACTGGTTAGTCTGTTCCATTTTTGAACCCTCAGTACTTAGCATAATGCCTGGCACTTAAGATATGCCTAGGATAAGTTTAAAAGAAAAAATGTTTTTTAAACTCTTTAACATACTGGCATGGTTAAAATACAAACGAAGGGTATCTACTCAGTCGTTACTCTTTCAGGGTACTGAGTTATATTAACTTTTCTCAGGCTCCCATGTGATTCTTAATGAAGTTTAACTTTTGACTCTTAAAAACCCATAAATCTTAGGGGTTGCTTTCCTTCCCCTCTTTTTAGTGCATTGAAGTAATGGGAGATGGATGCCTTAATAATGAGCACTTTGAAGAATTGGGAGGTATACTGAAAGCTAAACTGGAAGAACATTTTAAAAATCAAGAATTGCGGCAAGGTAAGTTTTTTATGCTTTTATTTCTGGATGTAATACTTGACCATTTTGGCAGCCATTTAAAAAGACATTTATTTGGTTGTGTTTTAGTTAAAAGACAAGATGAAGACTATGATGAACAGGTGGAAGAGTCACTACAAGATGAGGTAAATTATTCCCTTCGGAACTTAATTTACATGACAATTTGCATCTGAAAGATTTTTAAATGCTTAAGTTTCTAATTCATCTGATGTGTCATTTTGTTTTAATTATTAGTAATCTTTAGCAGAAGAATTTGATGTGTATTTCACTCATTTAGAGAATAAGTAATTTGAAATTAGCTGATTTGTGTTTTAGATGCTGTGTGTACATTTTGTTGCAATACCTCATACCTAAAAGTACTTGGGAGTTCATCTCATTTTCTTTTAAATACTGCTCACAACAACTGTATTTTGTATTTGGTGGTGCTTTCCCTCTTTTAAAGATGCTTGAACTCAAACTCAAGATGTTCAGAGACTACATAAAGTCACACACTGTTGAGGACCTAGGACTGAAGGCTAGACTTTTTCTTTCTGTCTTTTTGTCTTTCAGTCTTTCGATTTATTTTGTTTCTGACAGAAACAGAGAGAAGGGGGAGGGCCCAGAGCAGTCTCCATAGTTGTACATCATCAGTTTTCGACATGGTTTCATTCCACAAGGTGGGCAGGGGCCAAGCAGGGCTGGAACCAGGCTGGGGGGCTCCTACATGGGAAGCATACCCCGGTGCAGCATATGGGTCCTCACAGGGTGGGTCCAGGACTCAATCCCTGGTCCTCGGGCTGCAAAATGAGCACTTAACCCGCTGAGCCACCCGGGCTCCCTCCCTAGACCTTTCTGTAACAGTTGTCTTCCTACTATACCACAGAATAATGCAGATTTACTTCTAGTAAAGAGTACTGGTACACATGTTGTGCTTTATAGAATACTTCTTCACCTTGTTACTCCTCTCCTCATCACCATTTGACATCATCAAACATATTTCGCCTGTGTAATTAGTGTCCAGGATATGTCATGTGGCTATCCTGTGGACCAGTCGCTACTAACATGTGCAGGTCATCCCAATTCTCTGCAGGTCCTTAGACACTACCACACACAAGTTGCAGGGATAAGGTAGAAGGAAAAACTGACATTATATCTCCGCATTGTCCCGTGCCAAAATTAGACAACACTTAGTTTCAGAACTTTGAAATTAAGTACATACTAAGAAAAATCTACAATAAGTGCAATACTTACCACACACCTTTATCTTTCCATGACACCCATTCATTGAGGTAATTGCAGCATCTCAATTCTTGCTGTGCCCTTTAAGAAAGCGATGAGAAATTTAATTTTCCACACTCCTTACATTTTTTTTATCTTTTTTTTTCTTAGATTTTTTAAAGATAAATGTTAATGTTGATAATAGTGTTGATACTTTTTAATACATATGGATGTATTTGTTTTGTTTTAGGATGATAATGATGTTTATATTCTGACCAAAGTGTCAGACATTTTACATTCAATATTTAGTAGCTACAAGGAAAAGGTGTTACCATGGTTTGAACAGCTGCTTCCATTAATTGTCAACCTAATTGTAAGTGTTGCCTCTCTTATACAGTTATTTTAGATAATTGACTTGGAATTCTTTCAATGCAGCATTTGAAAATTTATACTGTCAAATTAAAATGGATTTTAAGGATCATAGAGTTTTCTGCATCTTTATTTTTATCAGGTTTATTATACTGCTCTGGATATTTTCTTAGTATATGCTTTAATTTTGCTAATTAGGTTTTTCATAGTTTAATTAAATCATAATACATTCTAAAGACATGCAAGTGATTTTTTTCATTATTTTAGATAACGTATGACCTGCTAAATAAATAAATGAAAACAGAATGATTGTATTTTTTGCAGTGGACCCTAGAGAATTTAGCTATGGTCCTTGTTATGTACAGCCAGCAATCATAGATCCTGGATGATGGCCTTATATGTTGTTATTTAAAATACATTCTAAATTAAAAGCTGTTACCAGGTATTTGTCCTTTTTTGGCTTTCAGATTTATATTTTATTGCATTTAATAGTGTACATTTTTTTAAAGATTTAGGCCCATAGGACTTAGTCTCTTGAATCAATACTATAAATTAAGATATTCACAGCTTTTATTGTTTTTTAAATACAGATTTACTGTTATCTTTCTTATAAAGTAAATATATACACATTGCTACTGTTGTCAATTGCTCCTGGTACATGGTAATGTCAGATTGTGGAATTCTGTAACAATTCATACAAGTCTTTTAAACCTCTTCTTACTTAAATCTGTGTAGTACTTGGAGGATTTTTATTCACAAGAAGTGGTTGTTACTAGTTGTTTTTCCTTGCCTCTATCAGGAATATCAGGCAGTCTACAGTGAATATTTATTTACATTCTTTATGTACACCTGTATTCAGAGCTTAAAAGACTATCTCTTTTGTAGTGTCCACATAGACCATGGCCAGACAGACAGTGGGGATTGTGCATCTTTGATGATGTTATAGAACACTGTAGTCCAGCCTCATTTAAATATGCAGAATATTTCCTAAGGCCAATGCTCCAATATGTATGTGACAACAGCCCAGAAGTCAGGCAAGCAGCTGCATATGGCCTGGGAGTCATGGCCCAGTATGGTGGAGATAATTATCGACCTTTTTGTACAGGTACTGATGTTTGTTTGGTTACATGCTTTTCCTTCCAGGCATCCCTTTTATCCCTACTGTGTTCATTCTTTTACATTCTGAACATCATCTACCTATTTCTGCTTTGTTCTTTTTCCTCAAACACTTCATCTGTAGCACTTAGGAATTTATCATCTTTATTCTTATAGAACTGGAAATGAAATCTGAGTGGAACCAGAGCCTCCCCACCCCAGTCATCCGGGGTACAGTTCATTGTGGGTTTGGGGAGTATACTTCAACTCTGACGTAGGACTTTTAAAACATACTGGGATCCCTGCAAGTTTAACACAGGAATATAGCTGTGCAGCTTTTAAAAGCTTAAGTGTGGAGATGCCAGGATGGTTCAGCTGGTTGAGTTCTCCCTTGCAGCCCCTGGTTTGCGGATCGAATCCCAGCCCATGCAGACCCATAAGCTGAACTGGATAGGGTATGCCCCTAGTTTGGTTCTCATTGGGGCAAGACACCAGCCTGGTTCCTGCACTGCACAGCCCTGCCCCCAACCTGTGGAATGAAACTGTGTAGAAAACTAATGATGTACAACTATGGAGACTGATCTGGGCTCTCCCCTTTCTCTCTGTCTCTCTCTGTCAAAAACAAGAAAAATAAATCTTTTAAAAAGAGAAGCTTAAGTGTGAGGTGACCAGGAGTATAAATCTGGAGGCTGCCAATTTCTTGGGGCCTCTGTTAGAATGCTAATGTTCCTGATTCTGCTGGGACACTCTCCCTGTCATTACTGTGTAATTCTGTAGCTAAGGAGACCAAGCATTTACACTTTAACTTTTCTTCACTATAACCAATAACTGAACCAAAGATAAAGATTTATGTCTATTTGCATGAAAATGTGAGCTTTAACTGGCTTTTTTTCAAATGCTTATTTTAGAAGCACTTCCATTGCTGGTAAGAGTTATTCAGTCTGCCGATTCTAAGACCAAAGAAAATGTCAATGCTACAGAGAACTGCATCTCAGCAGTAGGGAAAATAATGAAGTTCAAGCCTGATTGTGTGAATGTTGAAGAAGTCCTACCACACTGGTTGTCTTGGCTTCCACTACATGAAGATAAAGAAGAAGCTGTTCAGACTTTCAGTTATCTATGCGATTTGATTGAAAGGTAATAAAGAGAACTGGAGAGACTTTATTTCCCTCCCCTTCACATTAAATTGCACTTCTTGTGCAATACCCTCAGGTGTATAGGTTTGTAATGCTGTCTTTATAAATCATGTTAAGAAACTATATCACAGTTAAGAATGCCTTGGGGATACCAGGATGTCTCAGCGGGTTAAGCACTTGCTTTGCAGCCCCAGAGTCCAAGGATTAAATCCCAATTCTGGCCCATGTGGACCCATGTGCCAAACTGGGGTGTGGCCTCCAGTTCCATTCTTACTGGGGTGAGTTTTCCATGTGGGAGGCCCCCGCCCAGTTCCTGCCCTTAGCATTCCTGTGCCTAGCTGTGGAATGAAACCATGTCAAAAAGTGATGACATACAACTATGGAGACTCTTCTGGGCCCCTCCCCCTTCTCTCTGTCTCTCTCCGTCAAAAACAATAAGTAATAATAATAAAGATTTCCTCATAAAAATTGGGTTCTTTATGGAATTAAATTCAACAGATGAGTCATTATAGATCAAAAGTTTTAAGAAGGCCCCCAACTAATGTTCTGTCTGTCACCCCATTCATTCATTCAGCTTTAGGTTGTTTTCAGTTTTACTGAGGCATACTTGACATTATCGTCTTATTAGTAGAATGAGGTTGAAGTATTAGTACCATTATTTTGCCCTCTGAAATCCCATTTGCTTTGTATTCAGGAATCGGTGGTATAGGGAAGTATACCAGACAGGCAGCCAAGTTCTGGCCCTGGGCCCTGGCATTATTACCATGTTGTGCCCATGAGTAAATCTAAGAATTGCAACAACTAGGAGACTATAGAAGCTATCAAATCAAAGGCATGTTCTTTGGTGGTCTGTTTTTCTAAGTCCACGTTCCCCTAAATATTAGTTAGATCTGAACTCTGTCACTATTAATTGCTGCTTTTTTAGTTCATGACTAAATCTAAGAGCCACAACTACTCATCTCCTGGACTTTGTAGAAATGGACCACTGGGCATATTCCTTCATGCTTGTAAGTTCACATTCACACAAATACTGTGTTTGAATCTTCCCACTAAGAACATTATTAAGGGATATGTTAATAACAGCCATCCTAGAGGCTACACACTCCTTCCCTGCTTCTGTCTCTGAGGTGACCAGTTCTCCATCATGCTGTTTGATCATCTTTCTCAGAAATGACTACTATGGAATTCTGATTAAATTGACTGTTATGTTTCTTAGCATTAAACTTGCCTAGAGTTTCCTGGCTTACTCTTGAAATGCCTATATATTATTTTTACTTCAAATTTATTTTAGGAACCATTTTGCAGTCTCTAAGTGAAATTTGTGTTAAGCTATTATTAAAATCTAGGGTTTGTTTGTTTGTTTGTTTGTTTGTTGGTTTGATGTTACATTATTTTAGAGCCCTTAGCATTCTATTGTTTGGCTCTTAAAAGAGTCCTGAGAGTGAGCCAAGTACGTTTTCTAATTTTCATGGAAAGAAACTGAAGAGCTAATAAGTAAAATTAACTGGTTTCCCGCCTACTGAACTTTTAAAAAGGCAGTTGATTTTAGTGAATGCATAATCACTTTATGAAATGCTTACAACAATTCAAGGTTGGAGGGAGGGTGTAGGAAACTGAGTGCTTGAGTGATTTCTGCTTGTAATTTTCATCTATAATGGTTTTCTTTCTTTTGTCAGTAATCACCCAATCGTTCTTGGCCCGAACAATACCAATCTGCCCAAAATATTCAGTATAATTGCAGAAGGAGAAATGCATGAGGCAATTAAACATGAAGATCCTTGTGCCAAACGTCTGGCTAATGTAGTTCGCCAAGTACAGGTAAGCTGATTTTTTTTTTTATATGTATATTTAGTTATTTAGTTATTTAGTTATTTAGACAGAGGAGAGAGAGATACAGAGACAGAGAGAACTGAACTAAGGGAGCTCCCAGTTCAGCATATGGTTCTGCATTGGCAGGGGCCGGGATTCGATCCTCGGTCCCCAGCGCTGCAAAGTGAGCGCCTAACCCACTGAGCCATCCCGGCTTCCCCTGATTTTTAAACAGAGGAAGGAAAAATAAAATTGTTCTTTTGGTTTTTTGTTTGTTTGTTTTTGTTTTTGTGGGATATTTTTCCCATATTTATTAGAAGAATGAAATAGAACCTTTGTACTTTTTACTATAAATAAATAAATAGTTTTTAAAAAAGTAGAAGGTAAACAGAAGTCTGGTGTGCTAAAATAAGGAAATTTTAGTTTTATATGTTCTTGTTTCCAGACCTCACAGTGATTATACTTAATCTATGTTCTCATTATTTATTAAAACTAAGACCTTTGTCTTAAATTTGAGACATTTTGAACCTTCTGATTGGTGCTTCGCATAACATGTATAATTTTTTCTGCGTATCTGTGAACAAAAAAGATGCCCCTGGTCTCATAATATGTAGGGGAGGTGCATATTTTTAGTGCTGTTAGTATTACATTTTTTAATGAATTTTAGTCCCTGAGTTAATGTGTTATTACTTGAAGGTGTCATCTACTTAACATGGCTTTATCAGTGCAAAAATAAAAAATGTAAACGCAATGAACTTCAAAGAAATGAATAGATTCTTGCATTTACAGTGATCTGCATCAAACTTTTATCTACTTGGAAAAAACGTATTTTAGTGTTATTACCCTCTACCTAATGATGATTATTAAAATACTTCCAAATGACCATTTCACCAAATGTGAATCTGTGAACATGTTCTCTGCTTTTTTCCTAGACTTCCGGAGGGTTGTGGACTGAGTGCATAGCACAGCTCAGCCCTGCACAGCAAGCCGCTATACAGGAGCTCCTGAGCTCCGCTTGAAGGGCCTCACTGTCACCACCAGAAAACTAACTCCAAATAAATGCTTACCCTTTCGTTTAGGTTTCTTTGTTTTGTTTTTTGAGCAAAAGGGAACGGTAGAGTTGCGTGTAGGCCATTCTTCTCCAAAGCCACAACAGCAGGAAGAGAAGCACTGGGTTTCAGAGTGGTTGGTGTGCAAGTGCATTTCTAGCATAACCACTGAAGCGTTCCCGTAAGCCCCACCATAGCACTGAAGAGTATTTTTCTATTGGTATATGTAACCCACCCATGTGAAGGTGAAAGGGAAATAAAATTGATTTTTCTCATTAAACATAAGGAAATTTAAGACAAAACAGCTGTAAGTCATTACTCAGCATAGGTGTGTGTGAAAACAAATTGCTGTGCACCTAGTGTTAATTCTATTAATGGGAGTGAGTCTATAGGGCAGAAAGAAGCCAATCCAGCAAACTAGTAGATCAAAAATTTGAAAAAAATTGGAAGATAAAAGCAAGCATGAAGATGTCATATTTGACATCACTTTCAGTTCTTTTTCGCAAAAGGCTTATGTGGTAACTCAGTTGGGAAAGCTTTTCAGCTTCCAGCCCTTGAATGTGAAGTGTTGTTGGCATGTTTGGCAGTAGTCTTATTCACTCCTCAATAAACAACATTGAAATACAAAAGGAGTTTGTGTAAAAATTCCATACTTTGTTTTGTTTGATCTTTTTAATATAAGAATAATTAATATTTTTTTAAAGTAATAACTATGGCTCTGAGTGTTTTTTCCCCTAAGATTTTCCTTGTGCAATTCAGACTTAAGAGTGTCTAGGTTTTACCATACTCCACTTTTAATTTAAGCTAAATTATGATATACCTATTCTGTTTCCAACTGGTGTCCTTTTAAAACTAGGATTGTTCTGGTTAAATAAAAAAGATTTGATTTAGCATTTTTATTGCAAATTGTAATTGCTCTAGAATTACACACAACTTTTAAACTTTAATTTTATGAGAAATATGGCTAAAATTATTTTCTGATAAATTCAATAAAATGTGTAGTTTTGTTTTTTTGGTTTTTTTTTATGTATTAACCTCATAGCATTAAATGACTTGCTGTTGTTTCTTTAAATATTAATTTTCTAAGGGATCTCAATAGATTTCTGTTGAAACATCAGTGTTAACATTTTTATAGTTTGTACTAAATTTAACCGTTGATAAAGTGAATTTTATGCCTAGATCAGAATTTTAAATTAAATGTTTTTCTTTAAATGATTTGCATTACTTTATTAAAACTAAATCTGAAATGGAATAGAAAGGAGAGTGCATTGTATTAAGATGGTTCACTTGGTAGCAAATACCCTTCAAATATATTTTCAGTTTTCAGCACACCGTTAGTCCAGAAGCTCCAGTGTCTGGAAGAACAATATGCTGAATGATTTCACTATCACAGTCATTGCTTTTAGTGGGAATATATTTGACTCTTGTAATGTGTAGGGGGTAATATTTTAAAGCTACTTTATACTCTGTAGTCTTGTTGGAGTAAAGATGTGTCAGGACAACCCCTTTCTGCTTTCTTATATAGAACAGTTTGAAAAGCCAATCATGCACTGGTATCAGTCAAGTGGAGCAATTTAGGTTTTGTTTTGAATTTATTACTACACTTAAAACATGTTAAAAATGTGGCACATCTGCTAAAGTTCAGATGGAAGTATGGTTTGAAGATAGCTACATGTTTTGGAGAACCTATTGTTTGCAAAGTACTATATAGATTAAGCGCTTATGAGTAAACCTAGCTTCCAGTTTAAACCTTAATGGTAAAGTCAGAGTATGCACTAGTAAAAAGGGTCTTAAGGTCCCTGAAGGGAGTAAATGGGTATAAACATCGGTCAGGTGCAGACTGACTACGTCCTTAACAGAAGTAGAAAAATAAGTAATTGGAATTGAATCAAGTTAATCAGGGAAGGTGTAGTTATATTAAAAGCTGTTAATGTGACATGGTCTGAAATCCAGGGCTTATAACTAACGTTACCCCATGAACAATTTTTTTTAATTATCTGGGGAAATGTTTCAATACCTCATTTTGTCTACACACAATGAAAATTATTTTTTCTTTTCCAAATTTAGTAGCCCAGTGGCCTTGCAGGTCAGCCAGTAATGATACACAGGCTGTCCAAAAAGTATCCAGCCATGTAACTTCTCATACTGACTGGCTGGGTTTTCTTCTGGACAGCCCTTGTATATTTATGAATCCAAGTTATTTCTGGAGGGAAACGTGTAGCTCTTACATATTTTCTGGATATTTTGTAATGATTAAGTTTTATTCACAAGTGTTAGAAATTTTTAGCCTAACTCATTAGAAATATTTTTGAATGCTTTAAGTTTTTAAGTAAAATTGAGGGAAGCCTGGATGGCTCAGAAACCATGTTGAAAACTGATGACATGTAGCTTAAGGCGACTGCTCTGGCCCCTCTTTGTCTCTGGCAAAACCTAACATCTTAAAAAAAAGAAAAAAGGTAAAATTGTCTTAAAGCTAATTTGACACTTCTGTAATTGGCAGCAACTATCAGTTGTAGAAACAAGCATTAGGGAATACCTAAGCAAATATTCTTGATGCACCTGGTCTCTAATAGTAAAAGAGGTGCATATTTGCAATGCTTTAAACAGTATATTTTTATGTTTTAATTTGAATCATTGCTTATTCACAAAGCAATTTGAAAGGTTAAGGAGCTAGCTGAAAGTTTTACTAAATTTAGTGCTGCTTCATTCCCCCTACAAGTATTGCAACAATCCTCTGGCTCTGGTCGTGTTCTGTAGAAATCATTTTACTCTTCATCCCACTACCTCAAAATGAATAATAACAAAACCTTGCCATCTTTCATTTTCTCGACCCTACAAGTATGAGTAACACTGTTTCAGAAGAAAGTGAATTACCTGCAAGGAATGGGCTTTTGGTTTTTATTTCCAACCCTTGAAATTCTGAATGGGTAGTAAGGGGTATGGTTAACTCTAAAACTATCTTGGACTGACCCCTTTTTTTTCACATATCTAATCCTGACTTCGTTTGCTCGACAATATTTGGGTTTAGTATTTCTACATAGTATTTATATGTTTGAATGAATGGTACCAATACTTTGGAGATAAATTATAGCTCAATTATTAATCCAAGGGCAGGGATGCTGGGATAGCTCAGTGGGTTGAGCCCTTACTTTGTGGCCATAGGTTCCAGGGATCAGGTCCAGTCCCCGGCCCATGCAAACCCATGTGCTGAACTAGGGCGTGCTTCCCATGTGTGAGGCCCCCAGCTTGGTACCCACCTTGCATCCACCTGTGTGGAATGAAACTGTTGAAACATGGTGTGCAGGCTGTGGGCTCCTCTGTCTGCGTCTGCCCCGCCCCCCCCCCCCCCCCCATTGTCTGTCTCAAGTCTATAAAAGATTCAGAAGCAGTGCAATATGGTTTTTATGTAAAACAAAATTTGTTTTTTAAATCTTAGGGCAGCACAGTAAGTCTGAAAATGTTTTTTAATAAATCTGGGTCTTATGTTGCCTTTGATCTAGATACATTTTTGTCCTCATGACTAGCATTCAAGTTGTCATGGAAATCAAGACTTGTGCCATTTGCTATAGGTGGATTAGAGATTGATTCCCCTACTTCCCTGGAAGTTTGGTAGCAGGTGTGTAGAAAATGTAAAAGTTTTGAATTGGAACCTGACAAACATTCTGTGGTGGTAAGATACACCTTGAAAGATGGTGTTGAATGGTTAAGACCAGGGCAAAGGTCAGCAAACTTGCTCTGAAGGGCTAGACAGTAAATATTTTTACTTATATCATCTTTGCAGGCCCTAGGGCCTGTTGCTACTTAGCTGCTGTTCTAAGCACAAAAGCAACTATAGATAATGCTAATGTGTGTGGCTGTGTCCCATTCACCAACAGGCTGGCCATTGTTGATGCCTGGTTAAAATTATTGACTGCTTGGATTCAAAAATCCCACTGTACACATTGGACACCATGGACAATTTCAGATCTGTGCCTTCTCTGTAAGATAGGATTAATGGTACACACATAGCCCCAACTACTTATCACTCTGGACCCTTGGCAAGCACCTTAACCTCTGCCCCAGTACTGATAAAACAGTTCAACAGTATCTACCACACAGGTTGGTTGTGAGGCTTAAGGTAATATATGTACATAATACATGGAAACACCTAGGACAGTGCCTCCTGGCAATGCAGGTTTGGTATTAGTACACCTGTTTGAAGAGGGAGTTAAATTTGGATAAAATCTGATTTTACAGCAACTTAGCTTTTATTTATTCCATGGAAAAAGCAGTACTTAGGAGCCAACAAGAATCTAGCCAGGAATTTTATTTATGTAACAAGAATTATGATGACTTGTGTGTAATTGCTGAGCGAAGCACATGGTCTGCCTTGAGGTAGGGGACACGTGATTACATAGCAAGAAAAAGAGGGCGCAGAGCATAATAGGAAGAAATCAGGAAAACTAATGCAACTATGAGGGTGGGCTGAAAAATTTTGCCTCCACTGTAATATTTTTTTCTTTGTTACATTAACATGTCTGATATAACTGGTTCTGTGTAGTCACATGGTGTCTACCCTCCATCATTCTTGACCTGCACACACACATGCTTACAATTTTCACCCAATGCACATCAAAATAGAAGAGTTCAGACATTCCATTCAAATAGCATGCTGTTAACTGAATGCTTAGCAGAAAAAGTTCCTCCAATTGAAATTCACAGAAGAATGCAAGTCATTTATGGTGATCAGTGTATTGATGTGAGTACAGTAAAAAGCTGGGTGAGATGATTCAAAGAGAAGTTGGGCAAGCAGATTGGAGTGACAAACCACTAAGTGGAAGGCCTATGACTGCAAGTGGTTAGCATCAAGATTGTGTTGAAGAACTGATCTGCGGAAATAGTCACATTGAACAAAAATTGCTGGTATATTAGTTATTTCTAAGGGGACAGTGGGACACATTAGTGTTCTTGGATCCGAAGAGTTTGTGCCAGGTGGGTACCGTACATGCTGATGAAATGAAAGCTGGAAGAGTTCCCATTTCTCAGGAACTAAAATGTTTTGAAAAAGGTGAGGACTTTTTTTTTTTTTTAAGATTTTTTTTGTTTGCTTTTTTTACAGAGAAGGGGGAGGGCCCAGAGCAGACTCCATAGTTGACAGCATTAGTTTTCCATATATTTTCACTCCACAGGTGGGTGGGGGCTGCGCAGGGCAGGAACTGGGCCGGGGGCCTCCCACATAGGCCCCGGCAAGAACTGAACTGAGGGCACTCCCCAGTTCAGCATATGGGTCCACCAGGGCCAGGGCCAGGATTCGATCCTCAGGTTCTGGGGCTGCAAAGTGAGCGCTTAACCCTCTGAGCCTTCCCAGCTTCCCCGAGCACTTCTTAAAGAAGAATTATTACAGGTGGTGAAACGAGTCCAGCAGTATGGTCCCGAGAACAAAAGGCAGTCCATGGAATATTTCCATAAGGGATCACCACAGGTGAAAAAATTCAAAACTCAGGCTTTGGCTGGGAAGGTCATGGTGACTGTTCTTCAGTCTTCCACTTCTATGTGCACCGGATGAAAAACTGCAAGGTCAAGAATGATGGAGGGGAGTACCATGTGACCACACACAACTGGTTATATCCAGATACGTCTAATGTAACAAACTACTACAATGGAAACAAAACTTATCAGCCCGCCTGGTAGGTTGTGCATCCAGTGGCCTCAGTGTAGACGTTCTAGCAGACTGCAGCAGAGACTACAAACGTGCACACTCCTAGTCACTGAAAAACTCCCTGAAGTGAGGCTTCTCTGTCCAGCCTTCCTGCCATGGTTGGGATTGACCTGGGTCTGTCACAGAGATGGCCCACAGTGGGGCACTTGGGACCCATGTATAAGGAACACTGGATTAGGCTGACAGTGAAGAAAGAATGAACCAAGTTATTTGTAGCTCATTGAGAAACTTGGCCCCAACCCCTAAATGCAGTTACCCTCAGGTTTCACGAACACTTCTGGAACCTAGTGGGGCAGGTGGTCTTTATTTTTATATTGTTTCTGTTCGTCCCCCCTGTATGTGGCTGCCACTTACCACTTAATTGCACGCTTAGATTTCCTCAAACCCCTCTCCTCTTGGCTTCAGCTGACACATTTTATAGTTTTAAACATTTAGCCACTAAAATTAAAGCCCCCTTTGATGAAAAAATAGTAAAAGAATACCTATAAAGTATTACAGGATGATGACCCTGCTGCATTTTCTGATTTAAAAAGATAATATTTAAGGTTTATTATTAAAGAGAAAAGATAATTCAGCCTATTGGGTCTGATTTATATTACTATAAGTGATCAATAAGACAAAACAGAAGTTTACATTGTAGCTGGTGTTTCAAGAGTAAAACTATAAAATAGCAACACAAATGTGACAATAGCTAATTGTTTCTTTAAAGAGCAATGACTGGTTGAATGCAATAGTGAAGAATTCTGAGGAGAAACAGGTTGCATTTGAGAAGGCTAACAAGCCTTTCTGATTTGCCATAAGGATCACCTTGCTCCCCTTTTGAGTTAGAAACCTCTAAGTCTCTGTCGCCAGAGGATTCAGCAGCTCTGTACTGACCTTCAGGGATCCCACTCACCCTGAACAGAGAGTCTGCCCAGTTCCTATGCAGTGATACCTCCAAGAAGTCATCTGAAAGGCATGCAAAGCTGGAGGGCCTGATTCCATCCTGGCATTTAACTCCAGCCCCAATTGCCTCCCCACCTGCTAAGGGATTCCTGGACCCACAGGCTGCCTTACTTGCAGGTAAGGGACTGTCCTTTCATCCTGGCTTCTGCTTTCTTGTAACAGGAGAGCATTTGTTTCTTGCCTGGACCTGTTGTCATGGCAAAATCCCATCTTGACCTTTATCTGAGCTATGTAGAAGAGACTACATTATTTCAAAATAGTGTGTTTTGATTGCTCCAAAGGAGCCCTCTGATTTGTATGTGGAGGAGAGTAGTGGTGACAATTCAATGAAATCAGGTACCAAACTGTTCAGAGGGTCATGGATAGTGGCTGTGACTGTGACAGCTACGTCCAGGCTCTGGGGACCAGCCCCCATCATTCAAACACTTCATAAATCAACCAATATTGAAAACTGATTGATAATCTGAGCTTCCTGCTTCTGAACTAATCTGAACATTTTGCTGGAAATATTTTATTTATGAAAAGATGCTTGAAATGGCCCAATGTCAGGGGTAAGCGGATCAGTAAGGAAGAAATACTCTCTTCCTTAAGTCTTACAAAATATGTGGGTATTTTGAGACCCAAATTCTGGAGATTCTTACTTTTAAATTATTTAACTTCCTCTTTAATATAATACAAAGAACCACCTTTTAAAATTCAAAATCTATCTAACTCAGTGAAAAGTCTCTTCCCACACTTGTTTGTCCCCCAGCCATAGCGACGGAGTTTCCCTTGTGAAAGAAACATTCAGATTTTGTCTCAACAGAATGTTTTTGCGTGATGTAATTCAAATCATCCTTCTGGAAGGAAATTAGCACTCCTGATGAAACGCATGCGTGCCTTTCTGGTGGATATGAGTCAGGTTAAAAACTATCCTAAGAATGGGGATGCCAGGATAGCTCAATGGTTGAGCTCTTGCCTTATAGCAAGGTCCAGGATTCAATTCCCAGCCCCAGCCCCAGCAGACCCATATGCTGAACTGTGGTGCAACTGGTAACTGCCAGAATGGCTCCACGGCAAAGGTCCTTGCCTCCCATGTGGGAGACCCCAGTTCAGTTCCCAGTCCAAGTGGCCCCTCATCCACCTGTGTGGAATGAAACTATGTCACAACTAATAATGTACAACTATGGAGACTGCTCTGGGCCCTCTTCCCTTCTCTCCTCTCAAACAATAAAAACTAAAAAAAAAAAAAAAAAACTATCCTGAGAAACTACCTACTCAGACTGAATTCTTTAAGCAGATTTTTGAGTTATTCTTTCTTGTATGTAAATAAAGCAACAATAATTATTCTAAAAATAATTTTATTTTTTTTTTTTTGCCTCTAAATGTCTCTGCTATGAAAGAAATCTTTGAAATTGGCCTGCTTGCGGCCTGTCCTTGCAAGAAATTTATAATAAAATTCCACCATAACTAAATGGTCTGAAAAGGATTTTTTTTAAACGTTCGCCCCAGAAGGAAAGATGATCTATTTATATCCTTCCAGGGTATAAATATTCAAATGGCTTTTTGAAATAAAAGTTATATAATTTTGACTAGGAATTAATTCTTAATGTTGAGCTCTGTCAAAGATGGAGGGTAAACATCTTTTGCCCTTCAAATGACAATACATAAACTGATATGCTCAGTACTGGTTATCAAAATGTTAAAACTAGGTCATTGTATTGATTTGTAACCTCATTTCATCTTAAACTAAGTGGCATCAGGCTAAATATTCTTATAGTACTAAATCAACATTAAAAGTTCATTTGGGAGCACATGATCAAGTATGTGTTTTTATAAAATGTATTTACTAGCATTTATATTACTTTAAAAATTTTAACAACATTGCTCTGGTTTCAGTATAGTTATTTTTGTGATTGCCTGCTATTTATAGCAAATAATATTAGTGTTTCGTTTGTGGTAATAATTTAACATTTCTTTTAAAGCACTTTTTTTAGAAAGTCAGTGAATTGATTTTTTTTAAATGATGTAAACAAAGGTACAATTGCTTTCGAAGTGTGGCAAAAATCATGCAAATTGTACTCATGATTGAATTCTTGGAAATACTTTTTCTGGACTGAGGTTTACAATGAACTCAAATAAGTTCAGGAAGCTTTGTTTTTACCTAGTTTCGAAAAATACAATGCAATGATTATTCTGTCAGGTTAGGTGAACAAAACTCAGCAAGAATATGGCTCAGGGAAAGCCGGATGGCTCAGTAGGTTAAGCGCTCACTTCGCAGCCCCAGGGACTGAGGACTGAATCCCGGCCCAGGCCCATGCGGACCCATATGCTGAACTAGGGAGTGCCCCCAGTTCAGTTCTCACCGGGGTGGGACCCTGGCCCAGTTCCTGCCCTGTGCAGCCCCGTGCCCACCTGTGGAATGAAACTATGTGGAAAAACCAATGATGTGCAACTATGGAGACTGCTCTGGGCTCTCCCCCTTCTTTCTGTCTCTGTCTCTGTATCTCTCTCTATCTGTCAAAAACAATAAATTTAAAAAAAAGAAAGAAAAAAAAAAAGAATATGGCTCAGCCAACAAGGAGACACTTGCAAGCATCAACCAGACAAAGACAACAGAATTTTACAGGTTTATTAACTTTTCATTTTAAATTAATTTCCAATTTGCTAGAAAGTATAAAAATAGTACAAAGAACTCCATATATCCTTTATCCAGATTCATTACCTGTACTACATTGTGTGATATTTATTGTATAGCCCGCGTCACTTGAGAATAACAAAGGTTCTCTCCTGACCAAGCTTTAATAATGATCCCCTGAGCTTCTTTGCATCGTGACTTTCAGACTCCCATGTTTGTCTCTGTATTTCCAGTTTCAGTGAAAGTCCTGATAAGTCAGGCAGTTCAGCCACTCTCGATAGTGATCAGGTTCCGCTTTTCTCAGCATCCCCCGCCTAAGCGGATGTCTGCGCACCCTGACCTGCCTTCAGCAAGAATCCAGTCAGGCTGGTTCAGCCAGAACTCCCCCCAACCCTGATGCTTCCTTAGTGATTTCCCGTCACCCTGCCCCTTGGCTATAAATTCCCCGCCTGTCCTCCTTGTACTCGAAGTTGATCCAATCTCTCTCTCTGCAGAGCCCCTTTGCAGTATTCCCTACACCTATTGCAATAAAGTCTACCTTCCTTAACCGGTGTCATGAATCATTTTTTCTTTAACAAGGTGCAGGATCATAACCCTTCATTCCTTGACAATTTAGCATATATCTCCTAAGACATTTTCTTATATGTCGTCAGTATAATCACCATCAGGAAATACAACGTTACTACACTATGCTATAAAGTTCTTTCTGAAACTTCACCAAGTGTGCTCATTATTTACTTATTGTTTCAGCTCCAAGCTTACCTTTCTCTGCTCTGCTCTGTGAACTGGAGTTAGGACTTTGCTAACTGCATTTTCAGGACTCCCTTGCCCGCTGGCTTCTGTTTGGATCCTACCAACAGGAGGCCCTGAAGGTGAAGGGAGAGAGGGGCGATCCTTTTGTTTCCAGCTGATGGTGGAACCCCTTGAGTAGCAGAAGAAAGTTACAACTTCAGACTCCAGCTTCTGCATATTTTCTCACATTAGTCACATGAGGAGCATCCCACTCCTGTCCCAAACAAGGAACCAGCTCTACGGGGGCCCCTCTCCTGAGCTCTGGTCCTGGCAGCTCCCGCTCTTCCTCTCATTCCCTGAGCCCTTTCGAGGGTGGTGGCTACTTCCTAGAGTTACTTCTGCCCTAGACATGACAGCACTTCACGAATTTACCAATATTTTAGTGTCTCACTTTTTACTCTTTCAGACTTCCAACATCTATATTTTTAATCAATTTTTTTTGGGGGGAGGGAGGTGGAGGGCTCTGTGTCCCATTTTTTAATTGAATTTTTTAATTGTAAAATACACATAATATTAAAGTTAGCATCTTACCCATTTTTAAGAGCACAGTTCAGTAGTTTTAAGTATATTTATATTGTTGTACAACAACATCTAAGCCTGAGGGTACTTGGGTTAGACCTGCCTTCCACACTAGAAAGTCTGTCACTATCTTCAGGGCCCACACCGAGCAGATGCTCAATGAATTGATTAAATGGAAGGCTGAATGAAGAATAGAAGACTGAAAGAGACCATAAATGCGTGTGTGTGTGTTTCACATGGAAAGCAGCATGCGTTATTGGAAGAAGTATGGACACTGAAGTCAGATCAACCTCGATTTGAATTGCACATATACTAGGGCTGTCTGGAAAAAAATCCAGCCATAAGTGCCTCTATTTTTCACATGGCGTGGCTGGATACTTTCCGGACAGCCCTTGGGTACTCTTTATTAAGTGTATGAACTTGGCATTGTAATCTTTCTACCTCAGCTTGCTCATTGGGAAATGGGGAAATATCTACTTTGCAGGGTTGCTCTGAGAACTACCCCGTATTTTCCGGCGTATAAGACGACTTTTGAAACGAAAAAAAGTCAACTGAAAATCGGGGGTCGTCTTATACGCCGAGTATATCCCGAAAATCGTCTGGATATGCCGCTAAACGAATTTTCCAACTCGATCCCGCACCAATCACTGCAAGGCTGCTCGGACCGCCTCTCTAACTCAGCCAGTCCAAGCAGGCTTTTTATGCATGCAAATTATACATGTTCTATCAATGTACAGTATATTACGGTATGTTCGAAAAATGTCATTCATTAAAAATTTAATTAAAAAAAGAACTGGTGTTGCCTCGGAAGTGGGGGGTAGTCTTATACAGCGAATATAGGCCTAAACCTATGTTTTAACTGTAAAATTAGGGGGTCGTCTTATACGCCCGGTCGTCTTATACGCCAGAAAATACGGTAGTGGAGGCCAGGAATACGAGAGGCCTGGAAAATAACTGGTGCACAGCAAGACTGGCTCTTTCCCACCCCTCCCACGGACACCTTCTGCCATCTGTACCCACAGTGGGCCTGTTTACAAATCGTTTACAATACCTGAACCTTGACATTCTGTAATGTTTACTAAACTCTTTTATCTTAGAAGAAAAATTTAGTTGAGAGGTTAATGGTAGATACAGTAAAATAATAATCAAGATGGAATTTATTGTGACTAATTTATACTGTATCTTAAACCCTAACATTAGATAGCTGAAAAAAATGTTTTGCTCTTTTACCTTAAAATGTGAACAAAATACCGTATGTATTTTTAGCTATACATTTTAAAGATTCATCATCCCTGAATTATGCTAATGGAAGTAAATAGTTATCCCAAAACACAAGTATGTGGACATTATTACCATTTATTAACAAATGAGACTATAGGGAGTTTGCATTATGAGCAGCCTATGTATGGTTTTTATATTCTATTTTAGGTGGTATAGTTGGTTATTTAAATTTTTGTCTCTCTTGAGAAAAATGTGAGAACCTAGAGAGGGCAGCAGAGAAGCATCATGGCTTTAAAAGTTAAAGCACAAAGACTTTTTGAGCTTTCTTTTGGGGAAAAAATACTAACCTATACTGAACCTGTTTCTAAAGACTATGCCAATTTTAGAAATATCGCAACGCTGGGGCCTTCTCTTCAGTTGTCAGGTATATAAGGTGGCTGCCATTTCCTGCTGCTTGTCAAGATCACAGTTTCACCCTTCTGTGGTCAACTTTCAGAGCATAGAAAGGCAAGAGATGCAGGTTATCATGAATAATTACAGCCCTTGGGACAAAAAAAAAGATAGCAAATGATTCCCAAGTGGAATGATTCTTTTCTGGGTTAATTATTAGTGTGTTTGTATTATCTTTTCTGATCCTCCTCCACTGTTGGGATAATTAATTAACAACATAAATTTGCTTAAGTAAGGCCTGAGCTATTATTTATGTAAAACTATTTTAAAATTTTTTCAGGAGAAGCAGGGATGGTTCAACGAGTTAAGTACTCGCTTTGCAGCCCCAGGGACTGAGGGTCAAATCCTGGCCCCAGCCCTTGGGGACCCATATGCTAAACTGGGGTGTGTTTCCCATGCAGGAGGCCCCCAGCCTCAGTACCTGCCCTGCGTAGCCCCCGCCCACCTGTGTAAAACAAAACCATGTCGAAGACTGATGACATACAACTATGGAGACTGCTCTGGGCCCTCCCTCTTCTCTCTGTCTCTCTCTCTCTCTCTCTCTCTCTCTCTCTCTCTCTCTCTGTCTCTGTCAAAAACAGTAAAATAAATCTTAAAAAAAAATTTTCATATTGGAAGATTAAAAAAAAACCCTTTTTTATAGATTCAGTGCCCGATAATTATTTGACCTACAATAAATATATGACAAAGAATTCATTGCTATTTGATTTCTAGTATTATTATTATTATTTTTCTAAGATTTATTTTATTGTTTGAGAGACAGAGAGAAGGGGGAGGGCCCAGAGCAGTCTCCATAGTTGTACATCATCAGTTTCAACATATTTCATTCCACACAGCTGGTTTTGGGGCTGCACAGGGCAGGAAACAAACTGGGGGCCTTTCACATGGGAGGTGTGCCCCAGTTCAGCATGTGGGTTTGCATGGGCTGGGGCTGGGACTTGATCCCCAGACCTCGCAGTTGCAAGGCAAACGCTCAGCCTGTTGAGCTATCCTGGCATCCCCTCTAGTATTATTTTTAAGGCAGCATTTTGATCCCAGGTTCTATGCATTACTATCAGAATTGCAGCCTGGTACAATATAGTTAAGCAAATGAGGAAGAAGGATTTGGAGAAACCATGAGTTCTGTGATCAAAATAATAACATAGTGGGATTAAGGAAATCTGTGAGAATAAATATTAGAATATATGAAATTTAACATCTCTTACCCTAAAATAAAGGTTAAACTAGCTCTTTGTACTTAACATATTTCTGAAAAGAAATGAGTGTATCATATGGTAAATACTTTTCACATTTTTATGTTTGTCATGTGCCTGTGGAGAAAATGATAGCCTTTATATATAATAAGAGTGCATAATTTGACATAACATTGAATTTGTTAAATTGTCTTAATTCTCCCACAGTAAGCAGTCAATAGGAACCCTCAATTTATTAATTGGTATGAATCATGCTGAGCATGTTTTCATGTGCTATGTAGATCTCCTCTTTGGTAAAATATCTGTTTATGTCTTTTGCCTGTTTTACAACAAGATGGCTAATCTGTTTGGGATTTTTTTGCTGTCAAGTTTTGAAAGTTCTTTGTGTATTACAGATATAAGATCTTTGTCAGGTATGTGAATTGCTAACATTTTTCCCAGTCAGTAGCTTATCTTTTCACCCTCTTTATAGGGTCTTTTGCAATAAAAACAGGACAGGACCTATATGCTGAAAATCACAACTTGTTGACAAAATAAATCAAATAAGATCTAAATAAATGAAGAGATATACTATACTCATAGATTGGATGACTCAATATAGTAAAATGTCAATTTTCCACAAATTGATATATAGATTAAACAGAGTTCCAATCAAAATCTCAGCAAGTTTTTGGTTTATTTTGTAAATATAGACAATCTGATTCTAAAATGTATATAGAATGGCAAAGTAGAATAGCCAAAACTACTTCGAAAAAGAAGAATTAAGTGGGATAAAATACTCTATCTGGTGTTAAGAGTTACTATATAGCTGTAGTAACCAAGACGGCATGGCACTGGAAGAGGAAGAGACCCATAGATCAATGGAAAAGAAAACTCCAAAGTAGATCAATAAAACATGTCCAATTAATTTTGGGGAAAGGTGCAAATCAATTCAATGAATCAGGAATAGTCTTTTCAACAAATGATGCTAGAAAATTAGACATCCATAGGTTAAAAAAATGAAGTTTGACCTGAACATCATACTGGATACAAAAATGGATCATGAATTTCAATGCAAAATGTAGAACTCGTACACTTTTAAAGGAAAGCATAGGAAAGCATCTTTAGGACCTAAGGCTAGGCAAGGCATTCTTAGACGTGACCCCCAAAGCCCAAGCCATAGAAAAATAATGTAAGGTTTGGTTTCATCAAACCTTTTGTGTCCATCTCCTTTGGAGGAGTCATTCTTTCTCCCTCCAGTCTAAATACAGGAGCTGCCGTTTTCTTCAGTGGTCTCATCTTTGTGGCATCTGACCTAAGCTGGGCAGCTGAAATACCTCGTCTCCTGGTCATGGGAGTTGGTGAGAGCATGAACCCATGATTCAAGCTAAGCCCATCGGAATACCCCTGGGATTTTTCTGCTGCTGGCCTGGTGAAGTGAGCCCCCCTTTTCCTCTAACCATGGGATATAAGTGTAGGAGCCCAGGAAAGGTCAGTGGCCACACGGGAGAGCAGGTGTACAATGGAAAAGCATGTCAAGGAAAGCAGAGTGGTTCTCCATGGTCTTACTTCAAGGTGCCAGCCCTGGCTAACGCCATTCCTTCCCCAGGGATGAAGGGAGGAATATCCCAGCACACCTGTGATCCATGCACAGAACAGTTTCAGAAGCTCTGCCACAGCCAGCACGTCCCTGCGTGTTGGTATATGCCATGTGGTTGGGTTGCAGTGGAAGGAATTCTGACTACTTCAAGGTGAAGCTAGTGTGTGGACTCAGGACTCTTTCATTTGAAAGGCTGTTTTCCACCACCATGTGACACACTGCCTCTAGCATGGATGCCTTTATCTTGTTGAAATTACACCACTTCCTGGCGACACTTTTTCCTTATCTTGAAGACTCTCCCTTCCAGGGGAATCATCATCTGTATGTCTATCATCGTTTCCACTACTTTTTCAACTAGTGAATGCTCCTGTTAATAAAGATGTTGCGATTCAGCTAACTATTGTCTCCTACACTATGCCAGGGAGTATGATTTCTCATGTTTTTCATATAATACTCGACTATTCTGAGATGTCATAACTTTTGTGTTTCACCAACGAGAAAACTGAGGCTCCATAAAAGTAAGGAATTTGCCCAAGGCCAAAGGTAATTTTCATTCCCCTGATACTCGTGGTGTTCTCTATGAACATTGCCCTTAATGAACTCCAAGAATTTATGGCCTCTCTAGTGCCTTTCCTTGATTTAATTAAAATTTAAAAATCCTATTGGAACTCTCATATTACTGGTGGGAATGCAAAAGAGTTCAACCACTATAGAAAACAGTTTTGTGGTTGCTCAAAAAATTAAACATAAAATTACCAGAGGACCCAGAAGAATTAAAAGCGGGTACTCACATGCAAGTACATGCATGTCCATAGCAGCACAATTCACAACCAAAAGGTAGAAACATCCCAAGTGTCCTTCAGTGAATGAATGGATAAACCAATGTTGTTTCTCAGCCACAAGAAGGAATGAAGTACTGAGACATGCTACAACATGGCTGGACCTCAAAAACATTATGCTAAATGAAAGAAGCCAGACAAAAATGGCATATTATACGATTCCATTTGTATGAAATATCTAGACAGAATGCAGATTGGTGACTGCCGAGGCTGGAGGCAGACGACGGACAGGAGAAAGTGCTTAACAGATAGAGTTATTTTGGAGAAATGGAAATATTTGGGAATTAGATAGAGGTGTGCTTGCACAACACTGTGAATGTACTAAATGCCACCAAAATTTCACTTTAAATTCTTTAACTTTATGTTATGTGACCTTCACCTGAATAAATTTTTTAAAATTCTCATACACACATACATATCATTGCAGTGAAATGCAAAAAGTCATCATTCTCTACTATGAAGGTTAATTTTTTTTTAATTGTTAAATTTATTGGGGTGACATTGGTTGGTAACAATTACATAGGTTCCAGGTGTACAATTCCCTACATCATCTATGCATTGTATTATGTGCTCACCACCCAGAATCAGCTCTCCTTCCATCACCATATATTTGATGACCCCTCCCTACTCCCCCTACCACCCCCGTTCTCCCACCCACCTCCTCCCTTACCCTCAGGTAACCACCAAACTATTGACTGTGTCCATGAGTTTTTGTTTCTTTGTTCCTTCCAGTTTTATATTCCACCTGTGAGTGAGGTCATATGTCTCTTGATTCTTTCAGTCTGACTTATTTCGCTTAATAAGATGGTTTCAAGGTTCGTCCATTTGTCACAAATGGCTGTATTTTGTCTTTTCTTATCACTGAGTAGTATTCCATTGTGTAAATGTACCACAACTTCTTTATCCAGTCATCTATCAAAGGGCACTTTGGTTGATGCCACAACTTGGCCACTGTGAAGTCTGCTTGTGCTGAACATTGGGGTACATATATCTTTGCGAATTAAGGTTTTCAAGTTTAAAAAAAAAAATTTTTTTTTTAAACCATTTTTGTGTGTTTGTTTTGGTGAGCTTCTTTTTAAATATATATTTTTTTATTTTTGACAGAGAGGGAGAGAGATACACAGACAGAGACAGAGAGAGAACTGAACTGGGGGAGCTCCCAGTTCAGCATATGGTTCCGCACGGGCCGGGGCCGGGATTCGATCCTTGGTCCCCTGCGCTGTAAAGTGAGCGCTCAACCCACTGAGCCATCCCGGCTTCCCCTCAAGTTTTTTGTATGATGGTTAATTCTATGTGTCAACTTGACTGGGCTGAGGGATGCCCAGACAGCTGGTAAAATACTACTTTTGGGTGTGTCTGTGATGGTGCCTCTGGAAGAGATGAGCTTTTGAATCAGCACTGAGTGAAGATTGCCCTCACCAATGCAGGTGGGTGGACATCGTCCAATTCAGGGAGGGCCTGAACAGAACAAAAAGGCAGAGGACAGGCAAATTTGCTCTGTGCTTGAACTGAGACATCCATCTTCTGCTGCCCTTGGACATTGGTGCTCCTGGTTCTCAGGCCTTCGGACTTGGACTGGATACACTGCCAGCTTCCATGAGCCAATTTAATCTTTCTCGCTCTCCCTCTTATGTGTGTGTGTGTGTATATATATATATACATACATATATATATATATATATACACACACACACATCTCCTATTATATATATAAATATAATGTTATGTGTATATAAACATAAAACTTATTCTGTTTTTTCTCTAGAGGATCCAGACTAATACATACTCATATTCTTGTTTTCTTTCTTTTTTTTTTCTTTTTTTTAAGATTTATTTTTATTGTTTTTGACAGAGAGAGACAGAGAGAAGGGGGAGGGCCCAGAGCAGTCTCCATAGTTACACATCATTAGTTTTTGATATAGATTCACTCCACAGATAGCCGTGGGGCTGCACAGGGCAGGGACCAGGCCACGGGCCTCCTGCATGGGAAGCACACCCCTGCAAGCCTGCGGGCCTCTCATGTGGGAAGCACACCCAGGGTGGGAGCCAAACCAGGGGGCCTCCCACATAGGAGGTTCTCCCTGACAGGCTGGAACCAGGATTTGATCCTTGGACCCCAGAGCTGCAAGACAAGTGCTCAACCCGCTGAGCCATCCCAGCATCCTCTCTCTCTCTCTCTCTCTCTCTCTCTCTCTCTCTCTATATATATATATATATATATATATATATATATATTATATATAATTATATTATATTAAATTAATATATTATATTATATAATAATATATTATATTAAATATATTATATATTATATATATATTATATATAAAATAAATATATATATATAATAAATATATATTTATTTATTTAATAGTCTTTCTTTTCTGTTTTAGCTTGCCTTCTTTCCTTTCCCCTCCTCCTTGTATCTTCATTTCAGTGTCCCCCCCCCCAGAGAAACTCATGTTAACACTGTGTTTTTCTACAAATATATGATATATATATATATATATATATATATACACACACACACATCTACAAGGATTTTTAGTTATCTTCTAAAATAAGATACTATAAAAGAGACATCTTGCTTTTTTCTTTTTTTTCCACCTGAAATTCCTACTGAAATAGATCTAAGTACTGGTATAACTCTAATTTATTTATTTTTAGTGGCTATATATTGTCCTTTTAGCAAAAACTGAAAGAAGACCATATTTCTTATTTTATTCTCCCTTCTCAGTTTCTTAAAAATCCTCTAAGTCTCTAATTCTGCCCTTCATCTACAAAGAAGGCACTGAAAACCCAAGATCAATGAGTCATGTACTTTTAAATTGTTTTTCCAATTGTGCTGATGGACAGAACTATACTCTCTCACTCAGGCCCTCTTGGGACCAATGACATGCATTTTTAAGAGAGCCAAAGCCAAAGTGTAGTGTTAGGAGAAAAGATAACTTATCCACATGGGGACCCAACGTAAGGCCTGGCCTCATTACTGCCATGCTTAGGCCATGGAAACAGCCAATAGATAAAGATAATTAGCAGACCAACTGTCTTCTAACGGGCCTTAATGACCAAAACAATCTTTTGAAGCAAATCAAATAAGTTCAGATTGTTTTTTTTGCAATGAAATGAAATAGTTTTTCTCAGCTTCTAAAATAAGGTTTAATAATGAGTTGTTGGTTTCAGAGGCTAGTCACACAGGTGGTGGTATAAAGGAAGAAATAATCCCTTATTTTGTTCACTCAACTTGGCGACAGCTGAAGCTGTTTTCAGTTGTTGTCTGCAGGCAAGGGAGAAGGCAAGGAGTACTTTCTTCTTAAATTTATGGAACACGTCCTGCACAGCAGGTTGCCAACATAATGTTTCTCGTCTGGGAAGGTACCTGCCCCTGTTACTGCTCTGAAGAATGAATGAGTGCTCTTCGCTAATGAAGACTGAGCCTTGTGCTGGGTGAGTCTGCAATCCTTGAGGGTCAGATAAAAATGAGATATGGCTCTTGGGCTGAGTCACAGGGGCCTCAGATGTTTCCACACGACTCTCATAGTGGACAGAAGATGTGATCGTACTGTTAATCAGAGGAAGGAAAGGAACTACAGCTTTTCAGCAGGGAAAGATCTAGATGTTGTGGGGCTTGAAAGTTATACAATTTAACTGGAGCTCTTTAAAAAAGAAAAAAATAGAAAAATCTAATACTTTTGCAAATTTTACAACAATTGATGACTAAGGACGTACATCACTAGGGGCCTCAAGGAGTTATGCTAATAAGGAAACCTGAAGCTTAAGCTCCATGTGCTTTAGGAAGTCTACCCGTGCTTCAGGCCCTACTGCGGGCTAGAAATTTTCACGTGTGTTCTCCCATTTGATCCGCCCAACAATTTTGTGAGGTTGATGCTCTTACCTCCATGTGTTTAGGATGCTAACCACATTTTTCTTCTTTATATCTTTTTGTATTATTTGTATTTTCTACATAATATGTATGTTCTTTATTATCATAAAACAACAGTGGAGTAATTTTTATTTTGGAAAAATACGAGAAAGAAAGAAAAAAAGAAAGAAGGAAACACGCCTACAGCTTTTGTGTATAGGGCTTAATGCCGTTGTACCTGCATGTGACGTGAAGCCTAGCCCTCAGTAATATTTATCATCTATTCAAACAGATATGTTCTGTTTGGGAGGCGGCATTCTTTACATGCCTAAGTCGTCTCTAAGGGGCCCAATGCCAGGCTAGGGGAAGGGAAAGACCACCTCATGGATAATAGGTCTGTCTCCAATAAAGACCATGATTCCAGAAAAATCAGAAAGGCTCTTTGCTCCCAAATTCCCAACCTTCTCTCCTTCACTGTTATCATCTTTGCAAAAATAAGCTGTGTTCCTGGGTCTGTTGGGGCTTGACATTTTCTTTAATAATAGGTAACATTATTATATCTCATAATTGGAATTAAAGCTTTATAATTCCTCTGGGATTTTGATGTGATGCCCTCCCACCCCACCGCCCCACCCCAGTGGAGCTGATTCTTTTTTTTTTTTTAATATATTTTTATTTATTTATTTTTATTTTTATTTTTGACAGAGAGAGAGAGAGACAGAGACAGAGAGAGAACTGAACTGGGGGAGCTCCCAGCTCAGCATATGGTTCCGCATGGGCCGGGGCCGGGATACAATCCCTGGTCCCCGGCGCTGCAAAGTGAGAGCTTAACCCACTGAGCCATCCCGGCTTCCCCATGGAGCTGATTCTTAACGGTTTGATGCGAAGGTTGTGTTCTGAGGGTGCAGTCAGCTCT
>PVKE010003346.1:0-73110 GCA_004027555.1 Craseonycteris thonglongyai | reverse complement strand
TCAGTGCATATTTATTTCTATTTTACTTTTGACAGATAGAGAGAGAGACAGAGACAGAGACAGCTAGAGAACCGAACTGTGGGAACTCCCCAGTTCAGCATGTGGGTCCTGCCTGGGCCGGAGCCGGGATTCGATCCTCGGTCCTCGTGGCCTCAAAGCGAGCGCTCAACCCGCTGAGCCGTCCCGGCTTTCCCCAAATGTATATATTTTTAAAGATTTATTTTTATTGTGGGTTGTTTTTTTTTTTTGACAGAGAGATACAGAGACAGAGACAGAGAGAAGGGGGAGGACCCAGAACAGTCTCCATAGTTGCACATCATCGGTTTTTGCACATAGTTTCATTCCACAGGTGGGCGCGGGGCTGCACAGGGCAGGAACTGGGCTGGGGTCTCAGCCTACTGAGAACCAAACTGGGGGCACTTCCCAGTTCAGCATATGGGTCCACACAGGCCGGGGCCGGAATTCGATCCCTGGTCCCCAGGACTACAAAGTGAGTGTTTAACCCACTGAGCCATCCCAATGTATATATTTTTAATCCTATAGTTACCCACCCAATAGACTTGCACAAAAATTACAGAGCGTATGTGCATTTATCTCTGCTAGACAGATCTGGAAAAGGTCCACATTTGCTGACCAGCATAGGGCTGCCAGGCATGATTATTATCTTCCAAGGCTCACCTTAGACTTCTCTATTAAAGCTCTGAACTCTTAATTTCGATGAAATAATTAAAAGTTATAGAACCATACTTCTGGGCAAGAGAATGTCTCCTACAGTTAGACTAGTCTCAGTAATTTGAATGTGCCAAAAGGAGAAAGGGGGCACTATGGCAGATGTTAGAGCGAGCCTGAGAACTGAGGAGGAAAGTAAAGATCCTGGGCAGAGGATCTGAATAGACATTTCTCCAAAGAGGACAGAAAGATGGCCAATAGACACGTGAAAAGATGCTCAACATCACTAATTATAAGAGAAATGCAAATTAAAACCACAATGAAATATGAGCTCACATCTGTCAGAATGGCTAGCATCAATAAATCAAAAACCAAGTGTTGAAGATGTGGAGACTGGTGCAGCCACTATAAAAAACAGTATCACCTTGCGCACTCAGCCGGCTAATAAAATCTCCTTCCTCTATTTAAAAAACAAACAACAAAACAAAAAACCAAAAAACAGTATCAAGGTTCCTCAAAAAATAATAGAACTACCGGTACCTTATAACCTAGCAATTCCGCTTCTGAGTATTTTTGCGAATAAATCCAAAACACTAATTCAAAAAGATATATGCATCCCTGTATTCACTGCAGTGCTATTAACAATATTCAAGACATGGAAGCAGCTCAAATACCCATCTATAGATGATTGGATAAAGAAGCAGTGGTACATATATTCAATGGACTATTACTCTGTCATTAAAAAGAACAAAATCTTAGCATTTGCCACAAAATGTATGTATTATGCTAAGTGAAATAAATCAGAGAAAGACAAGTACCATATGGTCTCACTTATATGTGGAATCTAAATAAATAAACAAATAAAATAGAAAAAGACTCATAGATACAGAGAACAAAGCTGATGATTGCTAGATAAAATGGGAGTTGGGGAGCTGGGTGAAAAAGGTGAAGGGATTAAGAAGTATAAATTGATAGTTGCAAAACAGTCACAAGGATGTAAAGTACAGCATAGGAAATGTCGTCAATATTATAAAATCTACGTATGATGCCAGGTGGGTACTAGACTTACTGAAGGGATCACTTAGTAAATTATATAAATGCCTAACCTCTATGCTGTACACCTGAAACTAATATAATGTTCATGTAAACTGTAATTGAAAAAAATTAAAATTAAAAAAGTAAATAAAATGCTGATGGAAACAGAAAAAAAGGAGTATATAAATTTTCTTTGGATAATACAATTTTATTTCTGTGTTTAAAATATCTTAATATAATTTTCCAATAAAAATTTTTAAAAAGTAAACTGAGCCCAGAAAAACATTTAAAAAGATCCAAGTGAGTCCATAGTGGACCCATAAGAAGTGCATAACTTAGTGGTCATCTTTGTCTCCAACCTTGTGAAAAGTCACACTTAATGTATAGTTTCAAATGTTATAACTCTCGGAGACATGAACAACTTCATAGCCAGAGATGTAGATGGGAGTGAAGCCCACTTAAGGAAGGGAAGCCGAGGCTGCCCCTCACTAGTTTCTTCTAGCCCTCTATAGAAGCCCTTGTGGAGATAACAACACTGATGCAGGACAAACATTCAGTAAATGAGTTCCAGGTTGCGAGCAGCCCAAAGGGGTACCAAGGTGTTGATGGGCTCGCCAACAGAGAATCAGTGGTCAACCCAGAAGCAACTGTGAGACAAACTCCTCCCCTCTTAAAAAAAATACACTGGAGGATGATCCTTAAAGGAAGATGAAAATTTGGGATATATGTATATATATTTCTGGATTTTCTGTCTGCTCAATGGATTTATCTACCTGTTTGTGTTCCAGTATTACAATGTTTTCATTATGGGACCTTTGTAGTACACTTTTTAACCACTAGGTCATCTCTCTTCACTTTTCAAAATTTTCTTGACTAGTCTATTTATTAATAGGCTGACCAGACATTGCGTTTTAAATGGAACCGAAAACAGTAACATTGTCCTGTTTCAAATGGTACATGTGGTCAGGCTATTGACACCTCGAATTTAGCCCAGCAAGACCAGGCTGACCATAGTACCATTTGAAACGGGACACTACTGTTGTTTTCTGTCCCATTTAAAACAGGACATCTAATCAGCCAATTTATTAATTAAGACTTGTTAATACGGGGAAGCCGGGGTGGCTCAGTGGGTTAAGTGCTCACTTTGCAGCGCCGGGGACCGGGGATCGAATCCCGGCCCCGGCCCGTGTGGAACCATATGCTGAACTGGGAGCTCCCTAGTTCAGTTCTCTCTCTGTCTCTGTCTCTGTATCTCTCTGTCAAAAATAAATAAATAAATAAAATATATTTAAAAAAAAAGACTTGTTAATAAATATTTACTGGACACTTACTAATAGCTAGATGATGCAGGTGCTGGAAATAGAAAGGTGAACTACACACACAATTATCTCTGCTCTCATGGAGCTTACACTTTAGTGAGGAGACAAAGGTGACAAATGGAAACAACATAATCCCTTTTCGTGCATTGCTCCATCATTGGACAATCATGGTCTTGTCTCCATGTTAATAATTCTCTCACCTAGCAAAAATAATTTGCCTATTTGCTTCGGAAAACACCTATTCCTGGACGATAACACTGTGAACCAAAAGGCTTATGTATCAAGACTAACAGCTTTCTCATTAAGACTTGCTTCAAGACCTTCATCTGTATTGTGTCCAACAATCCAACAACCATCCCAACAAGTTCCTTGCTAGCAAAGCTCACCTTTAAAAAATCTCCCTGGTTCTGTGGTATCTTCATAGTTGTAAAGGAATCTATTCTTTTAGTTTAGTTGGATACTTTTACCCCGATTAGATTAGCATTTGTTGTGTTGCAAAGCTCAAATGTAGAACTCCAGAATTTTAAATGCTGCTGAGTAGTCACTGTGCCTCCTGACTGTCTTCTATCAAAAAGAACAAAAAATGTTGATACTTGTAGAAGTTAGAATAACTACTATCAGAAACAACATTCAACCACGACATATCAAACAGGGCGCAGATCTGTGTTGATGATGTCCCCAAGTGATAATGGTCTTCTAGATTAGCCTGCAGAATGATAGAAGGGAGGACTGGTAATTTAAATTAACATAATTCTCAAGTCCCTGTGTTAATAACAAAGCCAAAAATATTAGCTGCTGGTTGGAAAATCTAATGTGAGTTAACTAAACAGCTCATTTATCAAAACTGTTTGTTCATCAGGACTCACTTCAAAATTCTTGTTTTGCTGAGCCCAAAGCTCTTATATCATACATTGTGCTCATTCCCAACCTGCACCTCACCTTGCAAGACCTACCTTAAAATCACCCAGCCCAGGCCCTAAATCTCTGTAAATGCCTTTCTCTTAATTTCTTCATTTTGAGGGACCCCTTAGACTCTGTTATGGTGATGCTTTCCTTTAGACAAAAGTAAAAACTTAGCTTTTTGATTCGCAGTTTTGTGTGTGTGTGCATGTGTGTGTATATATATTAGACTGGGTCAGAAGTTAATATAGGCAAAAAACGAGTCAGTAAATACCATGTAGCATGCTGGATGGGGATAAGCGCTATGCAAAAAAAAAAGACCAAGAAGTTAGAAAGTATAATACATGTGACTGGTGGGAGGTAGGTAGATTGTTTTAATTTTAGAATAGGTAATCAAGGAAGGCTTCCCAGACTGCCTGACATTTGATCAAAGGCCTGCATATAGTGAGGGAGCAAGTATGCAGCTACTTAGAGAAAGAGCATTCCAGAGAGACTAGCAATTGCAAAGGGTGTGAGGCAGGACCTTGCATGGCATTTTAAAGAAGTAACAAAGAATCTATTATGCTGCAGACTCTACCCAGGCTCCTTGCTGGCCTGCTCCACCTACAACTCCTACGACATGGGATAACTTTCCATTGCAGGAATCTCCTTTCTCAAATCAGAATCCCCACGCTTATGATTCCCAGCCTCTCTTGCTCCTGGAACTGTGATCTAAGTCCCACCACACAGGAGCATTGGAACAACCTTTGATTCAGAAATGAGGACACAGGGAAGCAGCCAGATGGCTGGCAGAAGTACCTGCTGAGGCAGCGGATTTCCAAAGTCGGTGGTGCTTGGTGATTTTCTTACCAGGTCACTTTGTGGTATAGTTTTGGAAGTTTCCTTCTTTCAGGGCTTGGGAGCTTTTCCTGGTTGTTTACTGCTGTGTAACAAACTACCTCAAAAGCCTTTGGCTTCAAACAATGACTGTGTTGTTCTGGCTCATCTTTCCGTGGGTCAGGAATTTAAACAGGGCACAGAGGGGACAGTTCGTATCTGCTCCATGCAGTGCCTGCAGGAGCTGGGCCATCCAAGGTGGCTTTCTCACTTACACATTGGATGTCTCTATCAGGGTAACTCAGGTAGCTGGAAGCTGGCTGAAAAGAGTTCAGCATGGGTCATGTCTAGGGCCTTGTTTTTAGAGGAAGCTGGGATGGCTCAGTGGGTTAAGTGCTCACTTTGAAGCACTGGGGACCAGGAATCGAATCCTGACCCCGGCCTGTGAGGAACCATATGCTGAACTGGGAGCTCCCCCAGTTTAGTTCTCTCTCTGTCTCTCTCTCTCTCTCTCTCTCTCTGTATCTCTCTCTCTCTCTCTCTCTCTCTGTCAAAAATAAATAAAAATAAAAATAAATAAAAATAAAAATAAAATTTAAGGCCTTGTTTCTCACAAATGACTGGTTCCTCAGGTCTTCATTAGCTAGCCATGGGCTTCCACCTTTCCATGCGGTTTCTGCATCTGGCTTCTCCTCTAGGGAAGCTGGACTTCTTACAGGAGGAGAGCTTCTGCAGAGAACAGGAGTACATGCTGGCAGCCAGGTCTTCCTAAAGCTTAGGCTCAGAACTGGCAGTGTCATTTCATTGCACTGTATTGATTAAGTCACTGAGCCATTCCAGTTTCAAGGGACAGGGTCTCCACAAGGAGACCCTGACAATCAAGAAAAATGGTTACTTATAGGCCACCAGTGTAATAGTCTACTACCGTCCACCTAGTGCAAGCTTGTCCGGCCCATGGGGCTGCTTGCAGCCCAGAATGGCTTTGAATGTGGCCCAACACAAATTTTTAAGCTTTCTTAAAACATTATGAGATTCTTTTGTGATTTTTAAAATCTCATCAGCTATTGTTGGTGTTAGTGTATTTGATGTGAGGCCCAAGACAATTCTTCTTCTTCCAAAGTGGCCCAGGGAAGCCAAAAGGTTGGACATCCCTGACCTAGAGTCTTTCCTCCAGCTCTTCAAATTATTCAGAAAACTCTTGCATGAAATCTAATAACTATCTGTTTGAAATATCTAGAGTAAGATTCTATTGACAGTAACAAAGAACTCTGCCTATGCAATTATGAATGCAAATATTTTCTCTATGAGTAACAGGAAAAAAAAAGATTAAAGAAAAAATACAGTTATTTAGCAACTTTATTTCTCTTTTTCTTATCCCTACATGTGATTATTCAGATTCCAACACAGTCCCCCAATTTTTTCCATAATTATTCCTAGAAGACCTTGTGGTTGTTTCAAGTTAAAACTGTTCCTTCTCAAACAACACTACCGGTAAGCATAAAAGGTTTAAAGTTGAGTTTTTAATCAACTTTCAAAGAAAAGGTCTTCTTTATAGCACTTAAAGGTGAATATGAAAAAATTCCTAATTCATTTTTACAAATCAAGTATAATGCTAACACAAACAGATAACATGAAAAAATATAGCTCAATCTCATTTATGAATATAATTATTATACAAACTTTAAAAATGGCAACTCAAATGCAAACAGTTATTACAAAAGCAATAAGTATAAAATGGGGTGTGATAATCAAGTAGTTTTAGGACTGCAAAGATGACTCATTGTTAGAAAATATTAATGTAACGTGTCCTATTAATAGGGTAAAGTAGAAAAAACTGATTGTGTAGCAGGATACTAAACCTGACGTTTTTACTGAGGTATTGAGCAATGACGGATCAGTTCCAAAGTGAGTCAGAAGTCAGACCAATCTGCAGATTTTCAAAGAAATAATCACTGGTCTTAGACCCTATATTCCCATGTTAAGAACATTAAACAGGGTCACATTTGGGATAATCCAAGGATAATTCTGAAGAGATTTCTTTAGAGAAAATGTATGGTATATTTTGTGTCCTAAATGCACCAAGCAACAGAGGTAGAAAAGTGCCTGCTGAATCCCAAGTCAGGGGCTTCAATAGGATCCCTTATGGAATCTGACATACATCCTCTGTGGTGGGGCAGACTGAAGTCTTGTTGACTCCTGACCTAGAAGACTCATGCAAAGGGCAACTAGACTCCAAAAGAGAAACAATGTGGAGTACTACTGGAAAACCAGTTGCAAAGTGGAGAGCAGCAGGCAAACACTCTGAACCACCACTACAATTCTAGTTTGATAACATTTCATCACCAGAAAGCTCCCTCATGCCTGTTTGTAGTCCCCCCACACACACACACCCCACCCTTACCCCAACTCTAGGAAACCACTGATATGCTTTCTGTTTCTGCAGATTTGCCACTTATTGACATTTCATATAAATGGAATCATATAATACCACATTCATTTTTTAAAAAACTCAATTTGTTTTAATATATATATATATATATATATATATATATATATATATATATATATATTAGTTCTAGAAACTTTACAAATACAGGTTTAAAAAGGATAAGAAATATAAAAACTACTTGTAATCCCACTATTGTATACATAAAAACTAGACAGCAATCAATGTCACCCCAATAAATTTAACAATAGAAAAAAGAGAGAGTAAAGTCTAAATCCTTTATTGTAGTCTACAGATGCTGCATGGTCTGGGGTCTTTCAATGTCATCTAATGTCTTGTTCCCACACCTCTTTCCACACTTCAGCCAAAAAAAAGTTTTTATTTAAGTTTCAGGAGTATTCCTAGCTCTTTGAACATGCTATTCATCTTGCTTGGGACTCTTCTTTCACCCCTTGAATAGTTAGCTCTTTTTCTTCCTGTAAGGAACTATATAAACCTCATCTCCATAGAGATGGATCATTCCTCACTATCCTGCCTATTACTCACAAACTCACCCTCCTCCTCATATGCTTACATCATACCACTTGATTCAATCTGAAATTATTTTATACATTTACCTGATTACCTTTTTGTTTGTTTTGTCTTCTCTACTTGATTGTAAATTCCATGAGGGCAGAATGGCCAATATCAATTATGTTTAATGTGGTGTCCCTAGCACCTCTCACCAAGCAGGTAAATAGTGGTGGAATGAATAGGCTAAAAAGTTCATCTTCTCTGTCACTCAGTTTCCTTATCAGAAAATGGGGAAATATTCACCTTTGTCACAGAATTTTTGTGAACATATAAGTACTCAATAATTTATTATATTATTAGATTTAGAATCTTTTGAGGACACTTTTTTGATTGCTTTATTCCCTTTGGACTTTTCAGTTTTATTTTGGTTTTGTGATTTGCTTCTCTTGGAACATCCTATTACTTTAAGTTGTTTGATTCTATCTGCTTCAGTGTAGCTGGTATAGTAAGACAGCCTAGAGTCTGATCCTTCTGCCCTCCACCCTAACTAGAAGACCAAGGAGAGTTCAGTGTGGGGCCCAAGATTAAGAAGACCCAAGGCCCAAGATTAAGATTAAGGGAGTGTGTAGGTATCTTAGACCAATTACGCTATGCTTTTAAGAGAAATCCTTCCTTTTCCTTTTTGTTCTTTTCCTTGGCTTCATCTTCCTAAGCAGTTTCTCAACTCTAGAGAGAAGTTTTCATCATGGCCCTTAGGAATGACCAAGTTTGGCCTGTTTGTTGTGAGGTTTGAGGCTATAGGGACTAAAAAAAAAAGTAAGATAAGAACAACATATCCAAGTGCTCTACCTAGGGAATCAAAGATATGATGCCACAGCAAGGAACCATGTGCATTATTTGAGCTGTCTTCTATACATATCTCTATTCATGAGGTCTGGATGTAGACTGTTAACCATGGTCAAGATTTTCCTACTCACTTTCTCTTTCCATCAGGGACATGACTGACACATAGAATATTTTATTTTTTTCCCCTAATTTCCTGTCCATCCCAACAACCCTACTCTCCTACTATCAAGTTAGGACAGGAAATATTCATTTTGGGATGGGGAAAGAGTTCTGAAGACGAACATTTACATTGCACAACAATATAAATATATTTAATGCCACTGAAATATACACTTAAAAATGGCTAAAATTGTAAATTTTGTTATATTTTGCCACAATAAAAAAAAAGAAGTGTTTAATGCAGCAGCTACTTTAGCTTTTGTAAGGTACCCTAAAATAGAAAGAAAAAAAAAATCTCTTGAAAGCTTTATGGTGCCATATTGGTAGTAAATTAGAACAGAAAATAAAAGATAAAAATTCAGTGTATCTCTACCTTCCTTTTTGTTCTAACCTAACCAGGAAGCAAAAAGTAGGAATTGGTAAAGAGATACTGAATTGAACTTGAGAGGCTTGAGTAATCTAAGCTGAAGAAAAGGAACTGAATGTGAAGCTGAGTTTTGCATCCTTCACAAATTATTCTACATCATAATTTTCCCTTTACCTAAAATGTCAGAGAAGAAAACACATCACAGCCTCTCAGCATTATTGCTCCTGGACCATCGTACCTTTGGTATATGTAAATCCACACTTGAATTTCATAATGAAATGGTCATCTTACCTTTCCTATTCATATACACTAGTGTGAAATGAATGCTACAGTCTTAAGTATTTTTTGGTATTTCATTTTTATACCAAAAGGAAATATATAACTGCATTAAAAAGATAAAATTCTGTATGTCTGCATAGTCCTCAAAAAATTGTTCTGGCATTCATCAGTGATGATATTGGATATGAACAGAACACTCTAAAACCATTAAGGATTGCTTGCTCATGCCATTAAATTACAAATTTTATCATGAGAAAAGTAAGTTTGAATAAATACATGCAACACTACGTAACTCTGAGCCCTAGAAGTCCATGTCACTGAAACACTGCAAAAAGGAAAATAATTTCTAAATAGTCAGTGGAAATAAACTTATAGCTTAGTTTTCTTATTTCTGTATTTATATTTTCACAACCAGTGTCTGTCTCTATTTTTATATTTATTAAAATTATTAGTTACAAATTTTACAAGAAAATTTATATAGCTTTTTCTAGTACTATTTATTTAATATTGCTTAAACTCTAAGTACTAAAATAACTAATTTTATTATTCATAGCTAACTTATAACATAAACACGAGGGGAATATTATGAAGATCTGGAACTATTATATGATATTTCTTGATTGGAAAAGATAAATAAAGGTTCCATTGGGAGGATGGATTCAATTCCCTTCTTTGAATTCTGAAAGTTGTTTATTTGTTGCCATGTTGGTATTTTTTACTTTTCTTGTTTTATAAATATTTTTGTACTTTGAGCTCCTATAGAGTGAAGGATAATATCTTGGATGTTCAATAAATATCTGCAGTTGAGTGTATATGGGTTAAAACAAACATTGGAGAACTACATCACCCAAGGATAAATCACTAGCTGGAAGTAATGGTTCATAAAGATACTTAGGCAGGAGAGAAGCTTGATATACTAGGGAAGGTACAAAGTTTGTGCCCAGAATAGGGAAACAGGAGAATGCCAACAGAAATATGAGAACCAGGGAAAAGCCGGACGGCTCAGCGGGTTGAGCGCTCGCTTTGAGGCCACGAGGACCGAGGATCGAATCCCGGCTCCGGCCCAGGCGGACCCACATGCTGAACTGGGGAGTTCCCATAGTTCGGTTCTCTAGCTGTCTCTGTCTCTGTCTCTCTCTCTATCTGTCAAGAGTAAAATAGAAATAAAGATGCACTAAAGATAAAATAATTACTCTCTATAAATATAAAAAAAAAAAAAAAAGATAAAAAGAAATATGAGAACCAAAAGGAAAAAAAAAAAGACCAGTAAAATTGAAAAGACAAGACGGCCTGGATAAGTTATTGCCTAAATGCAAAGAAGGGTCTCCTTTTTCCCTCTAGGAGATAAATACCAGGGCAGAGGAAAACTAGCTTTCATCATCAGATCAAAGAGGACAACATGAGATTTAAGAATCAAATTATTGACTAGGACAAAAGGGACAAAAAATTGGACTGACATAGTCTCAGCCCTCCAAGCAATACAATCATATTGCTATTCTAGTGATTAGAGATTCAACTTCCATTTGTATGGTTTAACTTAGTGTGGTGGTTTATTCTGTGTCAACTTGATTAAGTGGATTACATTTCCCCAAGTCCACATCCCTGGAGGGTTCCAAATTAGATTCGGTCAAAAGAAGAATTTGAGACAGATTTGGAAGGTGGAAGGACAGTAGCAGCCATTAATTCTAAAGTGCATTGTTGTTAGATGCAGGAAGTGACAGAGGTAGAGGATCTGAAGGTCCAGCTTATCCTCATCCTTCAATCCACATCTGGCTTTTTTCCCCACCTCCTGATCCTGTTGTTAACCAAAGATGGCCCAGGCCCAACACCAGATGCTTGGCAGATGAACCACAGAGGTGTTAGCTGAGTAGAGGCACAACCCTAGATCAAGTTTGTCTAACCCGCGGCCAGCGGGCACATGTGGCCCAGGACGGCTTTGAATGCAGCCCAACACAAATTCGTCAACTTTCTTAAAACATTATGAAATAATTTGCAATTTTTTTTTTTTTTTTAGCTCACCAGCTATCGTGTTAGTCTATTTTATGTGTGACCCAAGACAATTCTTCTTCCAATGTGGCCCAGGGAAGCCAAAGGATTGGCTATCCCTGCCTAGATGTCCCCATAAGCCTTCCCTATACAGACCTATCTTGGCAGCTGGACATGTTTGGCTTCTCAGATTGACTTATTAGTTACTGCCACTCTAACCTTCCAATATACCTCTTAGATCTTCACTTCTCCAGTTTCTACTATAATTGTGTAAGTTCTACTTCCTGTAAAAAAGAAAAAAAAAAAGAGAAGAAATTCTTCTCCCATAACTTGTAGTGATTCTGCTTCTCTGACTGAAAAAGTTACTAATTTCAGAAGAATCTGAGCTCACTAAAAATTTCTAAAATAATTATTTTTGGCTTAAAGTCCCCATTTAAGAATTTTATTTGGGTTTTTTTTTTTAGCAGAAATATATGAAATTAAGAAGATCGTGACTCATCTGGGGTGAAGTATGAAATGACTTTGATATCTGCTCTCAAAGATCTTCCAAACTAATTAAGGAGACACAAGATTTACCCAAATGGATTAAACAGTTATGCATATAAGTGGGAGACATCATTGTTTAGCTAACTGAATCCCTATTTACAACCCCTTTCTCATTTGAACTTTCCAGCTAGGAGTGGATAAGTAACAGAATTCTGTCTAGTGAGACAAAATAAGAGGTCTGTTGGGTGTGACTTTAGGGAGAGCTTTGTTTCCTAAATTAAAAAAGATGGATATGGTTAGCCTATTCCTTCATCTTATGCCCTTTCTTCCTCCCTAAGATTCAGATGTGGTTCCCAGAAGAGCAATCATCCATTCATGAGTAGAGAGCGGCCAGCATGAGGAGAAAGTATAGTAAGTTGAAGACACTGGCCCTGAAGTTACCCAGCTGCAAAGCCAGCATCTATGTGGCAATTTCTTTGCACAAGCCACTATGTCAGAGTTTCTGCTAATGAAAGTTGAAAGTGCTTTTAACCAAGACAATATAGTAATTTAAAAATGAGTACTACAGAAAGTAGTGAATATAGGATTTTAGAATAGTATGAAGAGGCTAGGAAATGAGACTTAAGAGATGTAACTAGGTTTGGAATTTCAAAGGAAGAAAAAAAATGAAGCAGCAGAGAATAACTGAAGGATGTTTCTTAGGGAGATAATGATTTGAAGAAAGGCACAGGGAGAAAAGTATAAAACAAAACCAATACCTGAATTTATGCATGAAGTAATGAGTTTCTATACTGAGACAGTGCACTGAGAATATGAAGAAAAGAAAGTCACTAGGGTAATGCAGTGACAGGAAATATTTACCAAATATGTGCCAGGTATTGTATCTTTGGAACACAGTCATGAAGAAAACAAAGCCCCTGTCCTAATGGAGTTAAAGTTCATTGGAGATGAGAGTTAAGCTGTGAGTGATGAAATGCAGGCAAACTATTTTTTAGTACACTATAATTTCCCCCAGAAGCTTGATGACAAAAGAAAGGAGAAAGATAGGTCCACTGGACATTAAACATAAAACAAATACGAGAAGTCTCTGAAAGGTAAGAGAGTAAGTATACATACTGGCTAGGGACCTTGGGACCCAAGGAATGACTCAGGGTGAGTTCCCTGCTGGGTTTTCTTTTTGCCTCATCTTGTACTGGGTGCTGGAGAAACCAGTAACCGAAAATAACAACACACAAACAAAAGAAAATACAAGAACAGCCTACCATCTCTAGCCAATGAACAAGGAGAAGGGCAGTCTAGCAAAACAGAAAAGTTTTAGACAATTACGGTCCTACTTTAACCAAACATCATGGGAAAAACTATGGTCCTACCTCCATGACAAAAGAAGGAAACTTGGAACATCATGAGGAAAGGACAGTCAAAAGAGTAAAAACATGGGTACATACAATAGATTTTACTTCTTCTCTTTAGTATTCTAAATTATGTTTGATGGCTGAAGCAAAAAAGATAACCCTGTCCAATGTGGTTCTCACTGTATGTAAGAAAAAGATTTAAGAAAATCATATTACAAATGGTGGAGCTTAATGGGAGAGAAGGTTTCTACACTTCACTCAAATTGGTAATATGTCAACAGAAGTAGGCTATGTTATGTTTGTATGTATAACATTATAACTGAAACAACAACGAAAAATTTATACAAAGAAATACACCTAAAAGACACTATGAATAAATCAAAATGGAATTCTAACAAAAGCTCAAATAGTACACAGAAATGTAGGGAAAAGGAAACAAATAGAAAAAAACAAAAACAAAATACAAATAAAATGCCAGAATCAACATATCAATAATTACATTAGTGTAAATGCTCTAAATACACCAATCAAAAGACAGAGATTAGCAGCATGAACTAAAAAATGTGACCTATCTGCTATCTATGAGAAACACACTTCAAATATAAAGACACATCAGTAACAGGATGGAAAAAATCATATCGTGAAAATATTTATTAAAAGAAAACAAAAATAGCTATATTAAACAGGTAAAGTAGACTTCCAAGCAAAACAGATTACCAGAGACAGAGAAACATTAAAAAATTATAAAGGGGTACATCCATCAAGAAAACATAGCAATCCTAAATGTATATACAAGTATACCAAACAAAGAGATATAAACTATATGAAGGGAAAAATTATAAAACTAAAAGAAAAAGAGATAAATCCACAACTATAGCTGGAAACTGCAATATCTCTCTTCTCAACAATTGATAGGACAACTAGGAAGAAAAATAATGAAGGATATAGAACTCAACCATACCATCAACCAGCAGTATGTCAATAGTGGGCATTTATTAAATATTCCACCCAACAAAAGCAGAACAGAGTCTTTTCAAGTATCCATGGAATATATTCAAGGTAGACTATATTCTGGGCCATAAAACAATTTTCAAAAATATATAAAATAAATGAATCATATAAAGTATGTTCTTTGACCTTATTTGCAGATAAGATGATTGTTTATGTAAAAAAATCCCAAATCTATTGGGGGGAGGGGGAAAAAAAAACAACCTTCCTAAACCTATTGAGTTCAACAAGCTCTCAAAATCCAAGATAAACATACAAAACCAATTCTGTATCTTAGCAATGACTCATGGACACTACAATAGCTCCCAAAATTAGATAGTTATAAATCCCACAAATTTATCTAACAAATCTAACAAATTTAGGGCTTGTAGGCTGAAAACTACAAAATGTTAATGAAAAATATAAACACTCTAAATTAGTGAAGCAACATACTGTGTTCATGAATTAGAAACTCCACCTAGTAAAGATCAATTCTCCCCAAATTAATATGTAAGTTTGACATAATTCCTTTATAAATCCCAGGAAGATTTTAAAAATATAGACAAGCTTATTCTAAAACTTTATGGAAAAGCAAGGAACTAGAATAGCCATAAAAATAATTGAAAAAAAAAATAAACTGGAAGAAATCACTATAGCTGATTTTATAATTTATTACAGAGCTTCAGTAATCAAGACAGGATGATAGAACTTCAATAATCAAGAGCGTGGATCGGGCAGAAAGACACAGTTATCAGTTAAACAAAATAGAGAAATAAGCCCACACAACTACGACAAAGTAATTTTTTTGATAAAAGTAAAAAAATCAGTTCAATGAAACAAAGAAAGCTTTTTCAGCAAAGGTGCTGAATATCCATATACAGAAAAATGAACCTCCATCTATACCTCATGCTTTATTTAAAAAAACAAAACAACAACCTCAAAGTGAATCACAGATTTAAATAAAAGATGTTAAATTATAAAACTTTTAGAAGAAAACACGGGAGAAAAATCTTTGGTACTTAGGGGTTGGTGAAGAATTCTTAGACATGACAACAAACACGTAATCAGAAAAAAATAAATAAAGTGGACTTCACCACAATTATCAATTTTTAGTCTGTGAAAAAGCATGTAAAGAATGTGAGAAGACAAGCTATAGACTGGAAGAAAATATACACAAATCACACCTGACAAAAGATTCTTGGGAAAGCTGGGATGGCTCAGCGGGTAAAGCGCTTGCTTTGAAGCCCCAAGGACCGAGGATCGAATCCCGGTCCCGGCCCATGAGGACCCACATGCTGAACTGGGGTGTGCCCCCAGTTCACTTCTTGCCGGGACCTATGTGGGAGCCCCCGGCCCAGTTCCTTCCCTGCGCAGCCCTGTGCCCACCTGTGGAGTGAAACTATATGGAAAAACTAATGTCAACTATGGAGACTGCTCTGGGCCCTCCCCCTTCTCTCTGTCTCTCTCTGTCTCTGTTTCTCTCTGTCAAAAATCAATAAAATAAATCTTAAAAAAAAGATTCTTACCTAAAATATACAGAAAATGCAAGTCAAAAAACCAATCCAATTAGAAAATGGGCAAAGGACATAAAGAGACATTTCACCAAAGATGAAATACAGATAGCACATAAGCATACAAAAAGATCTTTAATATCACACCTATCAGAACAGTGAGAAAAGATAGTGACAGTTACAAATAATGGTGAAAGTATGAAAATACTAGAACTCTCTCATACATTCATTGTTGATGGGAATATAAAGTTGTACAGCCACTCTGAAACACAATTTGCAGTTTCTAAAAAACAGTGTATGCAACTATCATATGACCCAGTAATTACACTCCTGGGTATGTATCCCAGAGGAATGAAAACTTATATCCACACAAAAATTGTACACAAATGTTTGTACAAATTTTATTTGTAATGGCAAAAGTCTGGAAACAACCAAAATATCCTTCAATAGATTAATGGTTAAACAAACTGTACTTCTACCCCATGAAATCTAGTCAGATATTAAAAGCAATGCACTATTGATGCAGGGAATAACTTGGATGGATTTCAAAAACATTAAAGTGAGTGGAAGAAGCCTGTCTGAAAAGGTTACACACTATATGATTCCACATATAATGGAATAAAATAACAAAATTATAGGGATGGAGAAATTATTAGTGATTGCCAAGGGCCAGGAATTGTAAGGTAGAGGGTGATGGAGCGATAATAAAGTTGGTAGCACTAGAGAGAGAGAGTCATGGTGATGAAAATAAAGAAATGAAAGCATTGTAGAGGCCATGTATTACACACACACACACACACACACAATTGAGAAAACACTACAAATATTGAACTTCTCTCTGTCCGGCAGCCTTCTTCCTAATAATTTCCTAATACCTATAAACACAAGCAGATTTTTCTTTCCTTAAACAATTTCCTTTCCTTGATCCTTCAATATATAAATCAGTTTTTTCACTTTTTATTTTGAAATAATTATAGCAACACAAGAAGTTGAAAAAATAATACAGAATGTTCCTGTGTACCCTTCACCCATTTCCTCCAATGGTTACATCTTAACTAACTATAGTACAATGGCAAAACTAGGAAACTGACATTGGTACAGTGGGTACCTATAGTTCCATGCCGTTTGTATCACATGTGCAGACTCCTACAATCAAGATACACAGATATTTCATAACCATGAATACCTCCCTAGCGCTATCACTTTATAGTCATTCCATCCCCCTCGCTTTTACAATTCCTAACCATTGGCAATCACAAATCATTTCTCCACACCTAGGACCAAAGGCACAATGATAATGAGATATTGCGTTAGTAGGCCTATTGACTAGAACAAGGGATCATTCCACTTTCCAAGCCACACTTATCAGGTAACCTAACTCAGGAAGCGAGAACACGCAGGATAATGGGAATGTACAAGAAAGAAAATGAAGAAGATGGAGGAAAAAGGCACACAAAAGGGAAAAAAACAGAAGAGTGAAGTGGAGTGTGGTTGACAAACATGCGGGATAAGAGAAGCCTTAACTGAGAATGGGTATGGAGATGTAAGAAGTGGATCAAATGTCTGAGATGACGAGTGATTACAGGGAGGTAGTGCAGTGATATAAAAACTTCCACTGGAACAGCACACAGTCCTGGCAGTCTGCAATATAGGCACCAAAAGCACACACACCAACTTTCAACCCCTGTCCTGGCCTACTTCTTTCCATCTGTTGTGATGACCACTCAGCCCCATCAGCACTTCTCCTATCCCTTGTGTCTGAGAACAGCTCTCCTCATTGGTAAACCAGCTCAGAAGGGCATCTAATTGCAGCCTCACAAAAGAGTACATCTTGATTTTTCCCCTCCTAAGTTCCAGAGTTCCAAATGATCATTGATTTCCAGGAGGAACTGGGCCCAGACCAGATTTATGACGTCTATGATTGAATTAACACTGATGAATAAGCTTTATCTTCCCCATAGTCTTGCTAACTTCCCCATTACAAGACTTAAAACATCACACAGGAGAAAACAGTTCAATTGCTGTTCACTTCAATAATTTGAAGGTGTATAACTGTGTATTTGGGTGTGAATGACAATATGTAAAAGACGGGAAGGAAAGGACTAGCATTGCTAAATTTGTGGGATTAAGTATCAAATCTCATTTAGAATGATTTCCATTAAAATACAATAAATGTAAATTTTATTTGTAGTCAATGAAAAACGTTGTGCTTTTAAAGGGTTAAGTACAAGAAGAAATCAGTCAAAACAAATGTAAATACCCTCAAGTGTCATCTGTTTTCTCAGACTAAAAAAATGGAGAATCCCTGGTGAGGTTTTCCACCTTCCCTTCCTCTTATTCATTCAACAAATATTTGAGAAGAATTTCATTGAGTGCCTGCTAAATACCAGGAACTAATTACAAAGATAGTACCTACTTCTAAGTGGCTTAAAGACTACTCGGAAAGATTGTAAGAAAGTATACCACAGTAAAATGAGGACAGAAGCCTTTCCAAAGGAGATTTTTGAGTTGAATCGTTTAGGAGTAGAAGGAGTTAAATAGAATGTGCTGGTGATGGGGACAAAATGGGGAATGGGGTGGGGTAGAGGGAGGTTGTTAAGAAATTTAAACTAAAAATACTTTCAAGTCCAAAGACAGAAGGTGGAAGAATGCTGGGCTGCTTTTATTCCCAGCATCTTTTTCTAACTATAAACTGTTCTGCCTGATGCGCTGTGGGCCCCCTGCTCCACCTAGAGGTGGTGTGGGAGCACACAAAGGGCGGGGAGCGAAGAACAGACAAGCTGAAACGTTGCCTCGGTGGCTTGACCAGATCTGTTCTTCTGGGGAAACTGCAGAACTTCTTTGAGTCTGTTTTCTCCTCTGTAAAATGGGGATACTAACTCCCGGATTCAATGAGATTGTAAATCAAGCTCCTGCCTCAATTCATTGAGATCTCCTCTCCCTTTCCCTCTTGCTTCAGTTGTTTTGGCAACTGAATTCTTTCTCCTTGCTCCTTTTTAATCCCTATCTTGCTATACTTTTGCTGAGTATTCCCACTAGGAAGGCTGACTATCTATGGGGGAGGAGTGCATTAAAAATGGCTAGAGAGCAGACTCTCCAAATGGCTTTGATGAGCCCTACCCTCCCTCCCCCCTTCCCCTCCCCCTCCCCCTCCGCCTCCCCCTCCCTCCCCCTTCCATTTGGAACTGCTGCTCCCAGGGGTCCTGGTCTTTTTGTTCGCTGGAGGCTTAAACTACCACCTGTTTTTTGCCCTGATTTATTGTTTACAGGGCATTAGCCATTGTCTACAGACTATAAAATTGAAATTGCCAAAACTTAAAGATAGCAAGAGCTAAGTCTGTACTTTTGTTTAAAAACACTTACACTAAGACATCAATACATTTCCATTTTTCCTTTACTTTTCACCTTTCTTCTGAGGACCTCCCCTCACAGTAACCACTCCCTTTTTCCTTGTTGGTACTATCATTTAACACTAATAAAAGGTTATCTTTTAAGATTATAATTTACCTATTATAAATGTTTTCCCTATTTAAGTTCTTATAGTCTGTAGTATCTTACCTGTAGTTTCTCAAAATTGAATATGCATAAGAAACACCTGGGGATCTTGTTAAAATGCAGATTATGATTTAGCAGGTGTGGGGCAGGGTTGAATTTCTTCTAACAAGCTCTCAGGTGAAGCTGACGCTACTGGGCCCTGAACCAGGCTTGAAATGATGAAGCTTACTTAACTCCAGGGCTTAAAACAAAGGAGGTACAGGAAGAAGTAGTTGCTGGATGATGCTTTCATCTCTCCTATTCAATGTCTTGGAATTTTCTTCAATACAGCCTTCTCCACTTTTTCCTGTGCACGATTTATGGCTAACACCTGGCAATTATTTCTTTGTGTATTTAGTTGTACTCATCCTTGCCTTCTCATAGTCACCAGTCTCATCCAGAAATGGATTATGTAAGGAGTACAACAGTAACCTATAGCCTCTATACTGTCATTTACTTTTAAGCAAACAATAACTTTTTTAAAGAATTATTTTTACCTCTTTATTGCTCAGCAACATATACTCTGTTTCCCCGAAAATAAGACAGTGTCTTATATTAAGTTTTGCTCCCAAAGATGCGCTAGGTCTTATTTTCAGGGGAGGTCTTATTTTTCCATGAAGAAGAATACTGTATACATTTATTGTTGAACAAAAAAAAAAAGGAATTTATTACCTGTATATGGTACGGTAGTAGTTGTCATCACAAACCAGCATAACCAGACAAACTGTGAATCCTACAGTATCAAGAATTTCTTGTTACTACCATTATTTCCATGTACAACAATGTATGGTACATTTACTCATTTATTCAATGACAGTCATGTCATCATCTTCTGGAATATCATCATAACAATCCAAACCCTGAATTTCCTGGTGAATTTCTTGTGACTCCATTTCTTTCAGAATCAGTGGGGACCTTATTATCGGGGAGGTCTTATTTTCAGGGGGATGCCTTATATTTCAGCAAGAGGCAAAACTAAGTAGGTCTTATTTTCAGGGGATGTCTTACTTTCGGGGAAACACGGTAGTAGCTCCCAAATATACACCATATCAAACTCAAAGTCAGAATGAAAAGTTTCAAGACATTTCTCCAACCCTCTCTCCCTCACCAGTTTCTCTTTCTGTACCACTTGGAATCCTCTGCACGTTGTTGAGGTATGATTTAGTCTTTTGACCTCCTTGCAGGACAATTTGCATTGGGAATGTCTTCTTTCACTCCTTTTAAAGGCATGCATATCTTTCAAAAAGTTCTTCTCAGGAAAGCCAGGATGGCTCAGTGGGTTAAGCACTCGCTTTGAAGCCCCGAGGACTGAGGATTGAATCCCGGCTCCGGCCCAGGCGGACCCACATGCTGAACTGGGGTGTGCTTCCCGAATGAGGTGAGGCCCCCAGTTCAGTTCAAAAAAAAAAAAAAGTTCTTCTCAAGGTTTACCTACAAGTTTAATGCACAAGTGCAGAATTAAAACTTCTGATTTACTCCTAGTTGTGAGTCCTTCATTTAAAGGAATATGAGCTATGTACTATTTAGGTATTTGATATTGTTATGCTTCTTTCATATTTTCATTCTGTTTTAAATGGGAAGCATCTATGCCCGTTCATGGTTGTGTACCTAGTACCTAAAAGTGGCCAACACACAACAGGTACTTTTGGGGGAGGTTCAATGAAGGACGAAGCAAAACTTAAATTTTTACCAATTTTCAAAATGATGCATTTACTATATTTATTGGGGACTTGGTTAAAATTAGAGAATTCTGGTGATGCAGTTCTGGCACAATAATAATAGTAAAATATCAATTCTTATCAGAAGGCTTGGCCTGTTACTGCCAACATATTAAATACCGTATTGGCTAAAGGAACAAAAAATAAAATAATTTTAGAGATCACTTAAAGAGTATTTTAAAAATAAGACATTTTAGGATTAGTAACACTTCTACACTACCACTTAACAGCTACCATTCTACTAGGGAAATAAAATTTAGATGGCTGCTAAAATTTACGGAGGGCCCAAACCCACATCCTATCTAAAAGGCTATGCTTTCCTGTCATTGTTTCCTACCCCTCACATTTTGCATTCGTTAGGACTGCATTTTCTTAACAGTTCTCGGTGCTTTGAATTTAAAAGAAAAGAAATGGGCTTTCTCATATTACAATGTCAAGGAAAAGTTGACTGTAAGACCCCTTCAGTGAGGTGTTAAGAGGCCTACAAGCTGCACACCCTGCAACCAACCGCCTCATGCTCCGATTTCATCGATGGGTTTTTGTGCAGTTCATTTTGGATGGTGCAAACAGCGCAAGTGCAGCCTTAAAGCCTCCCCACCCTGGGAAAAGATGCAAGAACACGCAGTTTAGGCTGCCAGGTTCTCCCTAACATACAACCCAGGGCTGGAGGCCGGGATACCCGCCCCCGAACCCGGTCCACAACAATCGTTTCCTTCCTCCCCGCCTTTTACATACAGTATACATACAAAATACACACACGAAGAGCAGCCAGCGGGGCGGGCAGGGCCCGACCACTCCGCAAACCTCATGGGGGAGCTGCACAGGGCCGATCTATTTTCGCACACCTTTTTCCCTTCGCATCCATCTCTCCCTTCATCTGGTTGCGACTATGAGGCAACAGCGAATTTAAGGATCTAGGGTCTTCCGCAGTTCCGCTTCGGAGCCACACATCTTACATGGGTGCTGCGTTGTACCCCCTTCTTCGGCGAGCAGTTGGTCCCGTCCCAGGGCTAGCGGGCGCCGAGCGGGAGCCGCGCGGGAGCAGCGCAGCGACGGCGGCAGCGGCAGCGGCGCGGCGGTTGCTACTCGTAGCCGTTGAGACGCCTCTGCGGCAGCTGGTGGCGCAGGTGGCTTGCGTGGACGCGGCTGAGGCGGCTGGCCCGCCACTGCAGCCTCAACGCCCGCGGCCCCGGCAGGTGAGCGACCGGCGGTGGCTCGCCCCGCCCCCCCTCCACCCTTGGTGGCCTCGCTCCTGGCTGTAGCGGGCAAGTGGCCGCGGCCCGCCCGGGAGCCGCGCAGCAGCAGCCTGGGGTTGCGACCATCGGGAAGCTGGTTTACGGGAGAGGGGTCGTGTGTGGATAGAGGGGACGCCTTCCTCCTTATTTTCCCATCTTTCCCCCCCCCTTTCCTCCAGACTCCCTTTCCTCTTGGGGCTTAAGCCCTGAGGAAAAAAAAAAAAAAGCCAGGGGGAAGATGGGGCGGGAGAAAGGGGGCTTTGGGGCTGAGAAGCATCTCTGCCTCAGGTGGTGGCGTCTTTTCGGTCGTAGAGCCGTGGACCTGCCGAAGCCTCGGGGGGTGTATGTAGCTCCTGGGCTGCGGAGGCCGCGCACTCGCGGGGGAGGAGCGGGAGGCGGCCCTCCCCTCACTCTCCCACCCCCACCCCTTTCTGTCCTCCCCTCCCCCGCCCTCCCCCTCCCCTGCCCCTTCGCTTAGGCCCCTCCCTTCGGGGTTCTTGGCTTTTAACCTCCCTCCGTGCTCTCCCTCGCAGGCGCGTCGGGACACCCCCACGGCATCCTCCGGTCGCTGCTGCCCCGAGAGCCTCGGCTCTGGTTCGTTCTCGCTCGTGTAGCCCCCCGCCGTCCTTCCCGCCGCACCTCCTCCCGGAGCTTCGCAACCCACCCACCCCCAGCATCGCCCCTCGCGAAACATGACTCGCGATTTCAAACCTGGAGACCTCATCTTCGCCAAGATGAAAGGTTATCCTCATTGGCCAGCTCGAGTAAGTGATTTTTAGCCTTCGCATTTAGCGGTGCTACCTTCCTTAGATAAGAGGCCTACATCCTACCCTCTCAATTTTTCTTTTTTTTTTTTTCCTCGTGTCCTTTCTCCTTCTCCCTTTCTTGTAGTCTCATTTGTAACCTGACCTTTCTCTTTAGTTTTTTGTCCATTAATCTCCCATGTAATTGATGTTTGTACATATGTTTCTCAATGGTTTGTTTTTGACAGACTTTGGGAGATTTTCTTAATAGGAAATATTTAAATATGTCAGTGTTTCATTGTAGGTGAAGACAACTAAGGATTTTGTTTAAAAATGAAACATTGACATTTTCTTAATTTTTATTAAATATATATATTAATGAAGTTATTCAAACTCTTGGATGTCAAAAAGGTATGCGATTTCATGGATTTATACCGGTAGGTATTTTTTCATGTTTTATAGTTGATGAGGCCTGGATTTGCTTGTTTAATAAAGAGATTTAGGATTAGATAAGTCAGGAAAATTGTACATTAAGTTAGCACCAAGTCTAGAAAATGTGTTTTAACGTTTTTATTCGTGAAGTTTGCCTTAATGACCTTGAAGAAGTTGTTTTACCTCTGATTGTTTCCCATGAGCAAAAGGAGGCGTGCGTAGACCCAGATTCCTGGGTGTATCTAGCAGTACAGAGAAGTGGTTAAGAACTTGGGATTTTTTTGTAACATTTAGGAATTGAGACTATCTACAGCCATTTTCAGAAAAAGACCTTTTTGTTAGTTTATGGTAAGACTCAGGTTCTAAGATAGTGATGCAACTTAAAAAATATTGAAATCTATTAAGATTAGTAAGCTCAACCAACATCCTCCTTAAATATAAACACATGGTATTCTAAAGTTGTAATTTCCACTAATTTACTCTTCTTTGAGGAGTGTGTTTCTTAAAGATAATTAAAGTCCTGTTAGCTGGAGGAAACAACCCATTCATTGGTTACAGAGGACCATGGAATGAGTTGCTGAGTGCTGTCCAAATATAAAATGTTCAGTGTTTCTTGATTTTTCTCATCTATCTTTTTACAGACTCAGGTTTATTATAGGTTTCCTTTCCCAATAAGGAAAAAAATTTCCCCCCAGTCTGTCAAGGATACCTCTTCAGTAGAGTCTTACTTGAACAATCCTTAATCATAATCCTTGTCTATATATTTGGCACTAATCTATTTTCTTTGTGATAACCGTTTATTTTAACTCTTTATGTGCATGCCTTAACTTCAAATAGATTGTAAGGGTCTTGAGGGCAATAAATATAAACTGAATTTCTTATACCCCCTCACAGTCCTTAGTACATAATCATGTGTTTATAAGTCATGTTTAAATAGAAAACTTCGCACATTTAAGGCCCGTCGAAGATATTTTTTCATGGTTTTAGCACCTGTATTTGAAGAGTTATAAAATGAGCTACATCTGTATTCAGATTTCTGTCCACAGTGCAATTAAAAGCCAAATGAAGATGTTTTTAAAATTATCGACTTCCAAATCATCTTCCCTACCAACTTCAGTATGTTAGGTGACTAAGAGTTCATCCTGATAAAAGCAAAATAAAGTAACCTTAGAAGGGCCTGAGTATTTTCCTTCTGTATTGAGTAAGTTCTGTATTTAACAAGTTTATTTGTATTGCATTGGGAAGTTGTCTCTAGTTTTCTTCTTTTTTCTTATAATCAGCTGAACTTGGTTTGGGTATATATCTATGTCCAAGAATTAGATTCCTCTTTCTGTCTCCAATCTTATAAATTCTAACTCTTTACTTTAAAGAGTTTAAAATATGTATTTAAGGTCTCAGCTGTGGAGGTGATAAGCATTGTTCCTATTTAAATTTTAACATTTTATGTCTACATATCCCAAACTTTATTAATTTTTAAGTCTTGCACATTTCATGTAATCGTACCAGTTCTAATTATTTTTAAAGTCAACTTTAAAAAATTGCCTAACATTTATTAAATTCTGTAAGTATTGGACATTTGCACAAACTTTGTAGCTGTTTGCTAGCTGAAAGAAGCATTTGAACTGAGTTCAAATATCCCTTATCTTAAGGCCTCTAAGGGTTTTTACATTATGCACCTTCTCACAAAGTTGAAATGACAGGTGAAATAATCATTGGATGGGTGAGAAAATTAAAAATCCCTCAGTGTGTTGGGTGGTAATGATTCAATTGATGCCTGAAACTTTCAGACTGCCAACGAGTCAGATTCACCTCTCTGGTGTTTTCTTCAACATGGTAATGCATGCAGAGCATTTAAAGTAGGTTTTCTGATGGTCTGCTCTCTTAACAAAGTCAATTGATTTTTCAATTAAAGTGTCTTTGAAATTATGAAAAAAAGTTATGAAATGTAATAAAATAAAAAATGTTATTAAATGTTGGCAAGATACTGCCTGATGACTTTAATTCTGAGGTTTGCTTTCCCTTTATTGATAAGCAAAAGTATCAAGTATTACAGATGTGTTAGACATAACATCTCCTGATACTTCTTCCTTACCTAATTAGAAGGATTGAAAGAAATTAAAAGGAACTGGTAACCTCATGTGATTCAGCAATATTGGCACAAGATCTTTTCAGAGTATGTGTTGCAGATTTTGGGACATGTTGCCTTTAACTTTTGTTAATGTCTACTTTTACATTATTCCAATATTTATATAGCCTCCGTGCAAAAATCATTTCGGATTTTTGAACAGGTTTAGAGTCCCTTACAGAAATGCTTAGAGTCAAATATATTTAAAAATCAAGAATTTGGGGATTTTTAGAAAGCTAATGATGACACTTAAGCCATACATTTTACTTTTGATAGGGTCTAAGATGGCACATGATAAACAATTCTACAGAGAAGCATCAGTAGAAACACTAGGTAGATAAAAGGATGAAATAGCTTCATTGTCAGACTGGTTTTTGCCACCAAATGAATTTTCAGAAATACCTTGGGTTTTTAGAGTTTCCTGGGTTTCGTATAGGAGTTAGGATTATGGACTGTAGAACTGGTTCACTACTCATATGTTAGATCCCTTTTGGATGTCTTGTTCCCAGTTTATTCTGTTGTAATGAAGTATTTATGATTGAAAAAATTTTAATGTTTCTGATCTTTCTTTCAGGTAGATGAAGTTCCTGATGGAGCTGTAAAACCACCCACAAACAAACTACCCATTTTCTTTTTTGGAACTCATGAGACGTAAGTCCTTATAGCTTTAAAGGCAAATCAGATTTAATTTAGCAGGATCATTGGGCATAAAATGAAAATCAATTAGAGATTCATTTGGAGGAAAAATAGTAAAGTAATAGGACATTTTAAAATCATCACTGAACTTTGGAAAAAATCTTTGTCTCCCTTAATTTATTTTTTTAATTCTAATTTATTTTTTTAAAGATGTAGTTTATTGTTAGAGAAAAGGTGGAGGGTCCAGAGCAGTGTCCATAGTTGTACGTAATTAGTTTCGACATAGTTTCATTCCACACAGGTGGATATGGGACTACATGGGGTGGGAACTGAACTGGGGGCATTTCACATGGGAGGCACACCCCAGTTCAGCATACAGGTTTGCACAGGCTGGTGCCATAATTCATCTACAGATCCCAGGGTTTCAAGGCAGCTGCAGAAAAATTAGACACTGTAGATTTAACTTTTATCAGAAGAGATGTTTCCTTAATTATAAAAGATAATATAGGAATCCTCTCAGCAACTAGAAAAGTGACTGATGGATGAAAGTATGTAAGGAAAGTTTTAAGGCATTCAGTATTCATATTTAGCATAAGTGCTTTTCATAAGGAAAACCTGGCATTTTATGTTAGGCTTTCTTATAGTATTAAATGGTATATTGTAGGAAAGGTGAGAAGAAGAAATCTGGATTGTTCCTTTGTATTTATTTGGTGCTGAGAGCCACTGCTCTGCTGCCCCTAGTGGATATGTGGGCAGAGAACCTGATTTGGTGAAACACTAATTTTTCAAAAATTGCAACTGAAAATCGAACTATTCTACATGCATAGGATTACTCTTGGGGCTATCTCATTAATTTTGGAAAATAATATCCTACATGCCTATAATTTTATAGCCATACTAACACTATTATAGACTCTGATTTTTGGACTTGGAACTTTAGAATTTACAGTAATTTTGGTAAAGTAAGCTTGTTTAACTTGGACCAGGAGAAACAATGCTGTTAACATTCTAACTAGATAATGTATGCCTGAAATCTACAATAGCAATAATTGGTTTCATGTTGCTTGGCTACTATATGAACTTTCCTATTTCTTTTTATAGTTTTATTGAGATGTAAATTATATCATAAAGTTCACTTGTTTAAAGTGTATAATTCAGTGGATTTTAAAATATTTACTTCCTTACCTTTTAGTGGCCATTCTCCATTCTTTCCTCCCAGCCCAAGATAACCATTAATTTATTGTCTGGATTTGCCTATTCTGATCGCTTCTCGACTTTTTGGCTAAGATCAAGTGTAGATTTGCCAATTCTGGACATTTCATGTTAAAATCATTCATGCCACATAATTATTTTCTTTAACATACCGGTAAACAGTTTTGAGTACAAAGTTGGATTGGCTTTCACCGTAATTACTTCTAGCTGGGTTTAGGTATATCCTATATATAAAAATTTAACTTTGTAAGGAATGATGAATTTCTGATTTTATGGGATAATCTACCATTTAAAAAACTTTCACAAATTTAAGAGAGAAAGATATCTTTTTTTTATAAGTTTTCTTAAGATTTTATTGTTTTTGACAGAGACAGAAGGGGGAGGGCCCAGAGCAGTCTCCATGGTTGTTACATCATCAGTTTTTGACATGGTTTCATTCTGTACAGGTGGGTGGGGGCCACACAGGGCAGGAACTAGACCAGGGGCCTCCCACATGGGAGGCATGTCTCCTCAAGCCAGGGGCTGAACCAGGGGTGCAAGAACCGAATTGGGGGGCCTCCTGCCTGGGAAGCACACCCAAGTTCAGCATATGGGTAAGCACAGGCTGGGGCCAGGATTTGATCCCTGGTCCCTGGGGCTGCAAAGTGAGCGCTTAACTTATGCCGAGCCATCCAGGCTTCCCTGGGAAAGGTATCTTAACCCTTTTACTGCCAGCGGGCCGATATATTGGCCCTCGCTGGTTGTGCAAAAACTGCCACAGGCCAATATATCGGCCAACTTTTTTTACTTGGTTATATGTGGCAAAAGTAAGGGCTTTTGATTCAGTTAAAGTCAACCCACGTAATTCTTCAGTGATTCTAAGCCCCAAATATATCTTCACCATTGGGGAAAAAACTAGATGTATTAAATAAAATTAAGGTCTAGAAATAATTCAAAATCTGGAATATTGCAAAATTCCTGAAAATGGTCTTGGCAGTCTTCGCACACCCCAACGGAAATGGGCTGGCAGTAAAAGGGTTAATGAAGCATTTGTATACGGTGTATTAGAATAGGGATTTTCAAAGTGTGGTCCTAGGTCAAGTTGCACCAGCATCACGTGGAAACTAGCTAGACGTGCAAATTCTTAGGTTCTACCTTTGACCTACTGAATCAGAAACTGAGGTGTTGGGGCCAGGCCCAGCAATCTGTTGGGAGAAGCCTCCTAGATAATTCTGATGCACATGAAGTTTGGAAACTGTATTAGAATAATGCGACTCAACAGTCCTTAGAATATTTCAGTTTCACAAATCAGAATTCTTTAAATTTGGTTTTTCTGATATGGGACAGGTTTTACAAAGTGTTGTCCAGAAAGTATCCAGCCATGTAGGTAACCATTCTCGTTATATTGACAATGACTGCATTTTTTCCGGACAGCCCTTATATGCGTATTTATGTACTTATATGCGTATATAAATCCTTATAGTTTTATAGAACACATAGTTCATTCTTATGTTAAATTGATGAATGATCATACTTTACCAACATTTAAAAATGGGATTTTTACATGGGTCCAAATTTTAAATAAATTTTTGTAAGCATTGTTGGGTTAATAACAAAACAGTGGAATTAAGATGTTAAGACAATAACTAATATTCAAGAAATTAGAATATATTCATGGAATTGGAATGTAACTTTAAAATTAAGCTTAATACTATTACATTTTCATTTCAAAAGGCATTTGTAATGTTTTATGCGTTAGTGTTTTATAAGTATGCTGTTCATCTTTAGAAAGGCAATGCTGCAGTATTATTGGTCTGGCAACTTAACTTTTTTTTGTACTTAAAGTTTTTAGACACTAGATCTGAGGTGATTTGCCTTTTCCCCCTCAAAACTTAGGGTAGTTATTTTAACCCTCTTAGTGCTACCTTCTGCCAGCGGTACTAGCGAGAAATGCGAAGGGTAATTTAATAAAATGTATTACCTTAGGGAAAAAAAAAACGTTATGGAGTTATATTTTTAGATATCCATATGTGTTTTTTTTAATTTTATATAAATTGAATTAGTTAATAATGTCCTTTTACATTGTCTGAAAAAGAAATGTAATTATTTCAGTCATACATCATACAAGAAAAAATATGAGTTATAGCACTTTTAACTGTGGTCTACGTATGAGCCGATATATTGACCCGTCACACTTAAAGGGTTAATCTTTCAGTTTCGATTTTCCATAAATGGGAGTTTATTCTATCAGCCTGTAGTTAAGGAGCTGAGAAAGGAGGAACATAAAAGATAAAATGTCAACTTAGGAAACCACTTATTCATAACTGATTTATAGATTAAAGTACTATTGTGTATTTAGAGTAGAAACCTTTTGTAACTTTTTAATGAAAACATCTGGATTTTCTTAGCATTTTATGATATTCACAGTAAATTCACCCAGCAATCAAGTTTTGAATATTAGACAAAGCTATAGCAACTGTGACCATATGCTAGGTATGTTAAAACTAACATCTTCAAAACAGATGCTTAGTAAATGAGACTGACATGGACCCAAGTGCTTTTGTGGAACCAGAAGTCTTGGTAGTCTCCTTGATTACATATTAGTTTTTCCCCTTTCCTCTCCACATCCAGTCAGCCAGCAAATCTTGATCTTTTCCTACTACATTCTGATCTGTCCATTCTTCTCTATCTCTGCTACAACTCAAGTCCATGGTACAGTTACTCTTAAAAATAGTGTGTTAACACTGTCTTGGTCAGTTTCTGTTCTTCATACATAGTTAAAGTGATATAAAGATATCCCAGTCGTTATATAATTTTCCTGTCCGTGAACCTTCAGTGGCTTCCTTATTAATATTACCAACAAAACTCCCAAATTTTGTCCACAGTTGTTTATAAATTTAAGACCCTATTTGAACAAGCCTGTGCTTACTGCCTTTCGAACCTCATCACGTTTTTCTACTGGTGTATAAATACACTTTTTGTTGTCTCAGGTACTCCTTGCTTGTTTTCCCTTTGTTGGGAAATACCTTCAGATTTTCAAGGTCTAGATTTTAACTTACAACCTTTTCATGCTTATTTTCTCTATTGTAATGATTGAAATTTTCTCTTTTTCCTTCACCCACAAGTTGAAGAGCTTAGAGAGCTGGGGCCTTGTTTTTCTTGTTTGTCGTCATTTAACTTAAGTGCCTCGCACATAGTAGCTGTTAAATAAATACTTGGTGATAGATCGAAAGTTCTGTGCTTGTAGACATAATCAGTTGTTGTTAGTATTTGCTGTCTCTTAACCAACATTTATGTAGTGTTTAAGCCAGCTAGGTCAGAAGGCTGTTACCAAGTTGTCACTACCATTTACCTGCGATATGATCTTCTACAGGTTGCTCAGCCTTGTGTCCTTTTTCCTTATTTGTAAAATGTGAATAAAATATTCTACCTCTGAGTTTTGGGGTGGAAATAGGCTATTACATGGAAAATACTAAAAAACAGTGACTGGCATGTATTAAACAATAAATGTCAGCTGTTATTAATAAGAGATAATGTTGCATATTTTTTCCTAAGACTAATAGTGTTATTAAATTGTTTTTGACATGCAGTTTGAGTTTTGCTAATTATATTACATCATTGCTAATTGAAGGAATGTTCTCACCATAGCCTGTTACTTCAAAGTCTAGAAAATTTAAATGAAGATGGTGTTTTTGTTGCTTTTATCTCCTTATTGCTCTCTTCATAATACAAAGAGGTTGAATTCTCAGTTCTAGGAACTTCAAAACTATCCATCACAGACTGTTTAGAAACCTGCTTAATGTACAGTTCTAGCCATGAAGATAATGGAGAAGGACTGGTGATAGTTAATTTTCTATATAACTTTTCCATAAGAAAGGAATAAAGTAATGAATTGTAAGGTAGAATTTTATTTTCTTCTGCTTTCTTACTTCTGTATGATTTCTATATTCTAGTCAGAGCTGCATGTTTTAGTGTGGGGTTTGAGTAGCTTTCCATAAATCTTAAACCAAATAATGAGGAGAGGAACTGTTTACTCATCTCTGTATTCTAGGTTTGTGGCACATAATAGATGTATAATATAAAAGACTGCATGCTCTTGTAAAACATAAAATCTATGTATGAAATAGTATGTTTCATATTTTTACTTAATAACGAAGAACCAGCAAGTTAAAATTGATGTTTAAAAATATAGGACTTTCTGTTTCGTAATACTAAGTAACAGTTAAATAAGTTTTGAGTTTTGTATTTTCAGCTCTGATAAGCTTTCCCATTTTTTGTGACTTCCAGTTTGCTTTAAAGGAAGTATTCTAGGTGTCTGATAACTAGCTTTTGTGAGGGATATATGTGTACTTGTGGTTATACACATTGTTTATAGAAAAGTTACTTTGGAGAAATAGCTGCTTTTCTGTGTACTTATAGTCTGTGAAAATTGGGATATATATAGAAACACATAGCCTTTAGGAGTATGCCATGTAAGAAACACACTTGAAAGGAGTTAAGTTGCTTCAGAATTATAAAATTGGTACCATAATGAACAGTTTGCTATTTTGTTAGGATATTTTACATTATCCTCGATTCTTAGGACTTTGACATTGGTGTTTGAAGCCCGAGATCCATATATATGGAGATGGCATCAGTATTTTATTACTAGAAGTTTCAAAGACTGTATTATAGTGGACAAAGGAAACCCTGAAACCTTTAAGGAATGTTGCCTGTATCCTATGTATCATACCTTAAAATTACATTTATGTGTGTATATACAACTAAAAAGTTGCTGAAAATAATAGCTATCTATAGTTAGTAAAATTGTGGGACATTTTTTTTTTGCTAGATGTAGTATTCACTGGAAAATATTTTACGTTTATTGAGATATAATTCAGATCCCAAATAATTCATCCATGTAAAGTGTACAATTCAGTAGATCTTAGTATATCTAGACAGTAGTGCAGCCATTTGTGTAAGTTTAGAACATTTTCATCACCCCTAAAAGAAACCCTGTATCCATTAGCAGATACTTCTCATTTCTACCTGATTCTCCCTCCTGTCTTAATGTAGGCAACCACTGATCTGTTTGCCTTTTTGGGGCCATTTCGCGTAAATGGAGCTATACAACAGGTGGTCTTTAACCCTTTTAGTACTACCTTCTGCCAGCAATACTAGCGAGAAATGCAAAGGGTAATTTAATAAAATGTATGTATCACCTTAGGGGAAAAAAAGGCCTTAAATTACTGTTTTAGATATCCATATGCGGTTTTAATAATACTATTCTTTTACATCGTCTGAAAAAGAAATTAATTATTTCAGTCATAAATTATACAAGAAAAAATATAAGTTATAGCGCTTTTAACTATGATCTACATATGAGCCAATGTATTGGCCTGCTGCACTTTTTGCCCGAGATGCAAAAGCCGATATATCGGCCCGTTGCACTAAAGGGGTTAATAGGCTTTTTTCACTTAGCATGTTTTCAAGGTTCATCTATAATATATGGCATATGGCAGTACTTCATTTCTTTCTATTGCCAAATATTCTCTTGTATTGATCTGTATTTATCCATTCATCACTTGATAGACATTTGGATTGTTTTAGCTATTAGAAATAATGCTTCTGTGAACATTTGTGTTTGTGTGGGCATGTTTGCATTTTTTGTAGGAGTGGAATTCCTGGGTATATGCTAGCTCTAAGTTTAATCTTTTGAAGAATTGCCAGACTGTTTTCAAATCAGCTGACACCATTTTACGTTCCTATCAGCAATGTGAGGAATCCATCCTTAAGACTTATCTTTTTTTATTATAGCTATCCAAGTGGGTGTGAAGCAGTATCTTACTGTGGTTTTGATTTACATTTTACTGAAAAGTAATGATATTGAGCATCTTTTCTTGTGTGAATATTATTTTTAACCTTCTATAATAACATGAAGATGTCTCAGGAAGTGATGCCAAAAAAAAATTACAGATATTTCACAACACTGAAGGTGTGAAGGATAAAATGTTGGAATCTAATCAGACTTAGAAAGGAGTATGACAGTTTGCCAAGACACAAAATGTGCTCGCTATACCGTAGATTATGTGATCAAAAGGTGGCGTGGCAAGCACTGTTTAAACTGAAATGAAGGGAAGCCGGGATGGCTCAGTGGGTTAAGCACTCACTTTGCGGCCCTGGGGACTGAGAATCGAATCCCGGCCCTGGCCCATGCGGACCCGTATACTGAACTGGGGAGTGTCCCCAGTTTGGTTCTCCTCGGGGTGAGACCCCAGCCCAGTTCCTGCCCTGTGCAGCCCGGCGCCCACCTGTGGAATTAAACTGTGGAAAAACCAATGATGTGCAACTATGGAGACTGTTCTGGGCCCTCCCCCTTCTGTCTGTCTCCCTCTGTCAAACACAATAAAAATAAATCTTTAAAAAATAATAATAATATTTAAACTGAAATGAAACACTTTAAATCTCAGTACTTCCAATATTTTAAATTATAATCTACTAAGTCTCAGTTTTACTATTTTTCAAATTTCCTTGCACAGTGTTAGTGATAGAGTATTTAAAGTTTATTTTTAAAGATTTATTTTTTGAGAGGTAAGAGAGAGGGAGAAGGGGGAGGGAGGGCCCAGAGCAGTCTCCATAGTTGTACATCATTAGTTGTGACCTAAGTTTCATTCCACACAGGTGGATGTGGGGCCACGCAGGGTGCGAAGCAAACCCAGGGCCTCCCACATGGGAGGGGAGAACCTGTACCACTGAGCCATCCTAGTGGTTACCAGTTGTGCTGCATGCAGTTCAGGGTATGGGTTGCGCAGGCTGGGGCCAGGCATCAAAACCCAGACTTCACAATTGCAAGGCAACCAAGCACTTAACCACTGAGCTATCCCCAGCATTCCCTGGTGTGTTTTCAAAGTTTTGACAATATTTTAAAGGTGTGGAACAATCCATTTTTTCCATTGTTTATTATGATCCTCATATGGTCATTTTTATGGTCTCATACTGTCATGCAAAGTGAAAACTGCCTGTTTTGAGAAAAGAAAAATTCATGTAAATTGTCAAGCCTGTATACATTAAATAGCATTGTGGTACAATCAGTCCTATCTTTTGAATAGCTTTTAGGTTTAGAGTCATATCTACAAATGCCCCATGTATAAGGATTTAAAATATTTTTTTTCTGTAACTAAGTATTTAAGGTACCTTCCACTTCTTGAATTTCCTGATGCCACCAATATTGAGCACTTGGGGATTTTGAACTATAAATGAGGGTACTGTCTGATTTTCTACTTTGATGCTTAGTATTCAACTTAATTCAGTCTTTCTAGTTTCCAAATCTCTTTTGACATTGTCTCTCTAGTCTTTGGCCTTAGGAGTTGTTTTTGAAGGGTTTTAGGAGAGAGAATTTGTGTTGAATTGCTTGTTCTAACTAAAAGTATATTTTTTTGATGGAGGTTTAACTCCAGTCATTTACTTGGAATTTGGAACTGATTATGTAGGAGGAATTGCTTTACTTTGTTAACTAAATGTGTTAATTTTTCTAACTTGAGACTGGGGATAGGACAGGAATGAATGATGTTTACTAAAAGTGAATTTCTGGATCAATGAGATAATGGTGATATAAGTATACCTTAATTGATATGCAGTTAAAATACATGGATACATGGGTATTCCTCAATTACAGAATTTAAATAATAAAGCCGACTTTTACATGCACTGATTATATCTAAATAGAGCTCTAAGACTTTTCAGTTGAAACTTTATCTTGAAACCTTTTAAGATATTTTAACTGGAATGTTAATTATAGTCATTAGCTCCCCAATTCTTACAGAATTTCAACAGAAAAGGAATTTTATAATACATAATTAACAATTAATAATCTTAGAGGAAATGAGTAGTAATTTGATTTTCCTTTGTGGAAAGTGCATATTTAACAACCAACATAGCAAAAAACTTGTACATACTGTACATCTACCTTTGTAGAATTGAAAGATTTTCATAGAACAAGAGGTCTGTTTTGGAGAACATAATCTATATATACACACACACAGAGGTGAATCTCTTAATTGATGGATTTCATATTTGTGAATTTTCTTGCTCACTGAAATTTATTTGGAGCCTTTGTGGCTATGTCTGTGGGCAGAATGTCAATAAATTTGAGTAACTGGATGCACAAATTGCTAGCGGAGGCTGATCAGCTCAGTGCTTTTTTTGTTTGTTTCAGCTCTCATAATGTAAGCAAGGGTCCTTTTTGCAGTTTGTGTAGTGCCATGGTTTTTGCATTTTTGTGCTTTTATTGGTCATTTTGCTGTTTATAATGGCCCTAAAATGTAGTGCTGAAGTGATGTTGATAGTGTTCCTAAGTGCAAGAATGCTGTGCTGTCTCTTATGGAGAAAGTATGTGTTACATATAAACTGTTGGCTGTGAGTGCGCTGTTAGTGAATTACCAATATATAGAGAGTGCCAAAAAATGTATACAGGTTTTAAGATGGGGAAAAACAATTAAGTTAGTAATACCAAATATATACTGATAACAAAAGATGAATACTAGTCACATTTGACTTCTGCAGTTTAAAGAGGTGCTCACTTCTGATTACAGTGAACTACTGCTTGAGCATCACTGACCAAAGCGTCCACTTGTATCTCTGTACATTCTGTTTTCAATTTACCACGCATCTCAAACTTACCACGAATGCATGCAATTGTTAGGTGTGTTGGAGATTGTGTTGAATATTCATGCTTCCATTGTTGTCCTTCCATAATGTTCTTGAATTTCAGGTACCACTTCAAAATGGTCTTGAGTTCCTCGGGTAACAATGGTGCTGCTTCCGCCATTTTCTTGACTGTTCTACCCATCATGGTGACACTAGCATTCATTTGATTAATGCCATCTTTTAAGCAAATGTTATAGTACATATTGCTACCATAATTCAATTCCACTTTGAAAAGTAATACGTAGATAATATCCATTAAAATGTGTATACATTTTTTTGGTACCTCTGGTATATTAAATAAGGTGTCATTAAATAGAAACACACATAAAGAGGTTATATATTGATTGGTTGACAAAATGTTGTGACCAGAGGCTCATAGGGACCTACCTTGTATGACGCCTGGAGTGTTGGTACAGTATTCACTAAGTATCTACAGTGACTTTATAAACATAATGACCACAAATATAAGAATTGAATGTTGTGTGTGTACGTGCGTATATGAATGAACGAATTAACCAGTTATAATACCTGATTACCTCACTGGATAAAGCACAATTCTTAACACATTTTATTTAAAAATTTATATATACAAATATAGAACATACAAAGTGTAATAAACCTTATTGACAGTGTTTTATGAGTTATGTAATATACCAGATTACTTTGAAATAAAATTTGGAGTTCATTGAAATGGATTCATCAATGCAATCATCAGTTTTTTCATTTTTTTGCTCATTATTGTATTGTAAAGTATACTTGAAATTTACCATTTTTAAGTGTATAGTTCAGAGGCATTAAGTACATTCACATTGTGCAACTTGTGTGTGTTTTTAAAATAGGATTATGGGTGGGTATAGGAGTTTGTGACTTAATTTAGTAAAAGTATTTGGAATTAATTATTTGTGTCTACCCTTTCTGTGTAAGATTGTTAATGCATTTTACATTAAGGATTTTTTTTTTTATGTTTACATCATAGAGTAGTGCTATTTAATAACTTACTATAAATTTGAGATTGCTTTACACTCACGTCTCCTCCCCTCCCTCTCCTTTTTTAGTGCTTTTTTAGGCCCAAAGGATATATTCCCTTACTCAGAAAATAAGGAAAAGTACGGAAAACCAAATAAACGAAAAGGCTTTAATGAAGGTTTATGGGAGATAGATAACAATCCGAAAGTGAAATTTTCAAGTCAACAGGTGCGTCATATCACATAATATTTAGGTTAATATTATGTATTGGGGGAATAATCACTTCTAGCTGTAGAAAAGTATTAAGAGCCTTGAGGCTGAATGTCGAACTGTCATATAGATGAACTGATAAAAATACTACCTGTATGGTTAAACAGGTCCCAGAAAACTGGGATATACTGTTATTTAACTCCTTCTGGTTGAGATTTTATTAAATATATCATTGAATTTAAAGTATAAGTTGGAAGGGGTTCTTGTTTTAATTTCTGTGTTCATAAAGTTATATTAGAATATGATTATCACATGGGTTAAATTAAATATGTGACAGAAGTACTCATAGTACTATGCAAATTGTATTTAATGTTTTTTGATGTCTAGAAGATTAGCCTTAAACCTTTTTTATTGTTTTTCATGTGTCCAGAGCTTTTGTTTGCGTATATTAGACTTGCTCCTTTTTGTTTTCATGTTCCAGAGCTGTTGTTTGTTTATAGTAAACTGGAGGTAGTAAACACTAGGAAGAGTATGAGTAAATCTAAAGAGGGGGATAGCAATAAACTGAAATTTTGCAACTTTCTACTTTTAAATCTATATATATATTTTTAGTTCTTTCATGTGCCATGCTTTTTCTTATCTTTGAGAACTTTTCAGATGCTGTCTATCTGGAACATTTAAATCTTTCATTGATGCTCCAGGACTGCATTAAATGATCTTAAGTGCCTTCATTACCATCTAAAACTTACTTGATAATCATACTCATCATTTTATATCATAATTGCTTCTGTACTTGTCATACTGCCACAGACTATTAGTTCCATGAACAAAGACATTGTATGTCCTTTGTGTCTGGCATTGTCATATGTGTGGGCAGAATAGGTATTCACTAAATATTTGTTGCATGAATATAAGAATGGATGGTTTCCCTTTATTATTGCCTGGACTGTATAAAGGGAGTTCAAAGGGACTGATTCCTGAAACTAACATTTTATTATATAACTTCACTTGAATTCTGTGTCTTGTTGATTGTGCCTTCAGTCTTTTTCATACTCCAGATTGCCCAGCATGGTCACCCTATCCTCTTACTTAACTACATAATCTTCAAATAGATTTCACCATATATACTTGTAATTTCCCACTTGATAATGATATTTTTGTCGGTTGTGTGCACAAAACCCAGTAATAATTTTGTCTTTAACAAAAGTATGAATGATTGTGCTAAGGTGATTATACTCAGTGTTCCCAGCTCAGACACATACCTGGTGGCACATTCCTACAATTTTGGGAAAGCAGTCATGCACAAACTTACACGAAACAAGCATAAGAAAAATGGCCATCATCATTAATAAAAAATTTTATAGTGCTATAAGTAATTTGGGGGCATTTTTACACTTTTTAAAATAATTCATTGCCAAAGAGGAAATGGGTTTATAGTTTAAAAGCTTGTCAAAGGTAACAACTAAGAAGAGTCATAGTTTGGATTATAATGATATCATCTCATAGATCTGTGCTTACCTCACCTCCCAGTGTGTCCTGTGTTGCCTCTGTTGTTCATCTTTTTGGTTGTTATGAAAGTCTTAAAGCCTCTAGATCTAGACCATCTGCTTTAATATCATCTGGGGGTACCTTTAAAGTTTAATGATAAATACTGAACTCCCACTCAGTACCTGTTAAATCAGAAATCACTTACGTTTGGGTCTTGGGAATCCGTATTTAAAATCATTTGAAATCTAGATCATCTTTAAAGCTGTTATATTTATCCTTTGCTAATTAAGGCTGTTTGTCTTGAGTACATAGATAAGCTTCTCTTTACAGAATCTCAGCAGTTGAAAACTAGGTCTGTGTTATTCTAAATTAACTTCTATTGTATCTTATTGTGTATTTCTTGGTTAGAACATCAAAATAGTATTATTTTTAACTGTACTTTCATATTGGCCTCACTATTTTAATCTTTGCACTTGTATACATTCAGTTGTAGGAATATAATCCTTTAAGGACTTTTCTGAAGAAAACAGCATTTAAAACTCTTTATTAAAATTGTATATATTAAAAGTGTCCTGTGGACAGAAATGAGGGTACTTTTCTAACTTTCTTTCAAGCAGGCTTTTGATTTTTCATTGGTTAAAAAGTTTTCAAGTTAGTAAAATTTTACTTTGTGAAATTAATAGACTCGTTTGTTCATAGGCATCAGCTAAACAGTCAAATGCATCATCTGATATTGAAGTTGAAGAAAAAGAGACTAGTGTTTCAAAGGAAGATACTGACCATGAAGAAAAAGCCAGCAATGAGGTGTGTTTAATTTCTCATGCATTCTAAATTCATCTTGTCAGGAATTGATCATTTTGATAGCAAAGTTAGAAAGTAATCTTTAAAATAGTTGAGTAATGAATGAGAAAATCTTAGCATTTTTTAAGATGCATGGTATTTTTATTTGAAGTTATTTTGCTGTACAAAATAGGTCCAACTATAGGAGAGTGGGTTACTATTAGTATATTTTTAAAGCAAGGTATTGTGGAGTGAATGTACTGGAAAGGGCACTGAACTGAATTTTTAAAGGCCTGATTTTCAACTCTTATTTGATTATATGTGAATGGGACATTCTAGACAGCCCTTCTAGGCCTCATGAAATGGGTTGTCTAGATGATCTCCAAAGTTCTTGCCACCTCTCAAAATTCACCACCTTAAAATTTAGGACTCTACTGTAGAAACAAGTCGTTTCATGGATTTAAATATATACTGGCAAATGTGACTGGTATACTGGCAAATGTGACTTGCTTTCTGATGGAGGAAAGTTTTGCTTGTTTTTTAGGTGAAGATAACTGGCTACTACTTTCACCTTCTAATGATAATGTTAAGACTTTTAATGGTTGTAATTTCGGAGGTCAGATAAGCAAAACAAATTTCCCTGATACTTTATGAAATGTGCTTGTGACTTTTAGTTTAAGAAATTTTCTTTCAGTCTTGGCATAATTTATTTCATCTATATTTTTTCCTAGGATGTGACTAAAGCAATTGACATAAGCACTCCAAAAGCTGCCAGAAGAGGGAGAAAGAGAAAGGTAATTTTACTCTTAATCAAAGTGATCTTAGAATAATTTTTAGTTTAGATGGCTTAAGAAAAAGTAAAGGTATTGATACCTTACTAGTTAAAGTTGGCCTTTCACTCATAATTCCTTTAATTTCTGAAAGGGTAGGTTACGTTTTCTTAACAGAACTATGTTTCTTTTCTTACTGATAATAGCATCCTTAAGTTGAATGAAGGAAGTAAAATGCACCAATTTTCACTTCTCTTAATGATGCTGCCTCAAGTTTATCTATGAAATTAATAATAATATATATTTCCAGGGTTGTTGAGAGGATTAAACAAGTTAACATGTAACATTTGGAAAACTAAGAGTTTAGTATCTCATGAGAAAGTAAAATTGGAAAACAATTTCAGTGGCTTTTAATCCCTTGGTGTGGGGTATGTATGGAAGGGGCTATGATAAGATTTTTAAAAAGGGCAGAGTTTTGTCAGGAAGATTGAAGGGGGGGGGCAGGACATGTGAGGCAATTTGAATAGTATATACAGAGGTGTAGAGAAAATTTCATTTCAAGCATTTCAAGTATTGCATTTCAGTATTACTGGACTATAAAGTTACTGGGGAAAAGGGTACAAAAAACGTCAGTATTATCCTGAACAACTTGACCTTAGAGAATTGATGGGAAGCCATGGAATCATTTTAAATTTTAGATACCACCTCTTTTTAAGCATTGAGGGTATGTATTCATATATGTTGTCCTGACATCATGGGGGCCAAAGGTAAAAGTTAAAGACGCTGTCACTGATATAAAGATGGAATAAGAGATGAGATGGTCAGGTGAGAAAGTTTACTAGGATGAATGCAGAAACGAGAATACTGAGGAAATACAGAATTTAAAGGTTGCTTTGTAAAATTAGTACTGAAAAAGTGAAATGTCAGGAAAAACTCTGAGAGGATATTGAAAGGGAAGAGAGAATTTTAAGAATGAGGGAATTGTTGGTAGTGTATGATAGGTGACAGGCTGCCCCAGGATACTTTTAAGGTCAAACGGTAAGGATGGACAAAGTCTATGGGTGAATAAAACATTTAATGTTAAAGTTACACTGTATTTTGAAATCTTTTTAAAAAAAGAAAGGCCGCAACAACAAGATTTGGCATGGTTAAAGGAGTGTTTAAAGTGGAAAAAATATAGTAGAGTTAATACTTTTTCTTTGCTTAACTAGGAAAGATTAAAGATGTGGAAAGATTATAAATTACTGTATGTATGTAAGGACATGCTGGATGAGGGGAATAGGAAAGGCACATTTGGAGGAAATGACTTACCAGGAAGATGGATTTTCATCCTTTTTTTTTTTAAGATTTATTTTAAATTGTTTTTGACAGAGACAGAGAAGGAAGGGGTAGGGCTCAGAGCAGTCCCCACAGTTGTACAGCATGTTTATTGTTTTTTTTTTCTTTTTTAATATTTTTTTGTTTGTTTGTTTTTTTAATTGTTTTTGACAGAGAGAGAGAGAGAGAGAGAGATACAGAGACACAGAGAGAACTGAACTGAGAGAACTCCCCAGTTCAGCATATGGGTCCACATGGGCCGGGGCCAGGACTCGATCCTCGGTCCCGGGCGCTGCAAAGCAAACCCACTGAGCCATCCTGGCTTCCCCTGTACGGCATGTTTTAAACATGGTTTTGCTCCACACAGATGGGCAGAGGCCACACAGGGCAGGAACTGGGCTGGGGAGCCTCCTGCATGGGAGGCACGCCCCCTTGAACTAGGGGCCTCCCACGTGGGAAGCACACCCTAGTTCAGCATGTGGGTCTGCAAGGGCTGGGCCTGGGATTCCTCGGTCCCCAGGGCTTCAAAGAGAATGCTTAACCCACTGATCCATCCAGGCTTCCCCTATTTCATCCTTTTTTAACACTAAAGGGAAAGGTGGAGAAAGCTATTAAAATTTCTAGGCAGACTTGGAAATTAAAGGAATTTCTTCCTGCTGGCTTCAGTTTTTTCCTTCACCTTTACCCCATTCAAAGCAAGACTGCATGTGTGGTATAAGGCTGGAAGAAAGGGTTGAATGCTTATGCTAGTGAGCGAAGAGGAAATGACAAAAGATATGGTAAAGGATTAATGGATGGCTTTGGGATCCCAACTGAGATTACATAAAATGAATGCATGTTTATATAATTTTTTTTTTTTCAGCAGGGAAGATAGGATTTTATAGTAATCCTCTGTTGAAGATTTGTGGACAGGTGCAACAAAAAACAGCAATGCAGAAGGTTGAGAATGCATAGTTCCATGATGATTTTGTGGGGGGCGGAGCGGGGGGGAGATAGCTTTAGGTAAGATTTTGAAGAGTATAGAGCTAGAATGTGGGGTAATAGGGAGAAATGTGTCAGGTTTAGAGATTTCCGTTATATTAAGTAAAATCTGGAAGACATTAATTTGCAATGAGAATATTTGCATTTAAGACATTTAAATACATATATTGAGATGATAGTCTTTTCTCCAGATGAAATATTCTTTGATTTTATTTTCATGAGGAATGTATTTGACTTAAATGATTTTGCCACCAGTCAAGGAAACGTGTCCATGGTGTAGGGCATTTTTATTTGTTATTTGTTGTTAATGAACTTGTATACCTCTTATCCTGAGGTAGCTAGCTCCTCAAAAGTTCCATTCTATCTGTAATTCTTACATGATGATGTCTTTCTTGATTTATCACTTAGAAAAGTAGAAAGTGTAAGTGAAGAGGTTTTATTTTGCACTGAAGAGCTCATTGGTTTGAACTTTATAATTGTAGAGAATTTTTGCCCTCTTCAACAGCTTAGTAGGAAAAGAGCCCTCATACACTCTTGGGTTTTCAATCTTTGGTAACTGGGGAGCTTGGTAAAAACACAGCTTCCTGATTACCTGCCCTGGAGCTATTGAGTCAGGATTAGGGTAGGGATAGGTGGTCTGTAAACTCTTAAAATTCTAGAAATACTACCTGAGGTAATGTTTAGGGAGTAATTTCCTTGAGAACAACTCAGGGGTTACTGTAGATGGCTTTATTAGCTTTTAATAATGCTTTAAACATGAGTTATATTCCAATTATAAAAGCAAAATAATGTTTAAATAGTAAAAAAAAAAAAAAGGATAAATTCTTAGAAGTGGGATTTCTGAGTCAGATTTGCATGTTCTGTATTGTCAGTATTCATTTATAAACATATTCTTTCAGAAAAAGGTGTTACCAGTTTATTGGTCATTACTTATTGATCACCAGTAATCAATATATGAATGATTCTCCATATCCTTACCAACACTGGCCTTTATCCCTTACATGCTTGCAAATCAGATTGATTTTAAAGATTCTCAATTTTTTTTTATCAGTAAGATTGGATTGTGCATGTTTTTGCTTGCTTTATTGCCTTTATTTTTGTTGGATCTAATTAACACTGAATTTTAAATAGTTGAGGGTGGGGAAGAAGCTCATAGTGGTCCTCCCATCCTTCTCTATTCTCTTCACTGTTTCTTCCCTCCCTTTTCCGTTGTGATTAGGATTGAACTTCCTTTTGAACTAGTGGTTTTGAAACCTTTGTTCTACTCTTAATACTTGAATCAGTTAAACTGATTTTCATTTGGGGCTATTGTCTCTTCAGGAAGTTTTAGTTTGCAAAGGGTTTTTGGGATTACTTATGCTCCATACTGTAGTAAATCCCTTTTTATGGAAAATAAGAATAACTTCTAGGGAAGAATATCAGATTTCAGTCTTAGTTCAAAACTAAACCATGTATGTATTAACAAAATAAAAAAAAAAGAAATAGCAACTTAATTTTTTGCCTTTTCTAATATTAGAATATTCTAAGTACAGAATGTAAAGTGTTAGTATTTTCAGATAAAGTACATTTATAAGCAATGCACAGGTTGTTGCAGTGTAATACATTATACTTTGGGCACCATTTTGCATTGAGGATATTGCCTTTATTTTTAAAATAACTTTCAGGCTGGGGATATCTAAAAAGTAAAGTTTTTATTTGTTTATAAGTTGTTTGAGGATGTCACTTTGATGAGTCAACTGCTGGAAAATAAAAGATAAAGAAATTATGGTTATACTTAAATTTGTTATCTTAGAGTGGTATATTTTTTAACATTGACTTACACTTGGAATGCTTATTATTTGCTAAATAAATTAAACCTTTGTGATTCAGGCAGAAAAGCAAGTAGAAACTGAGGAGGCAGGAGTAGTGGCAACAGCAGCAGCATCTGTTAATCTAAAAGTGAGTCCTAAAAGAGGACGACCTGCAGGTAGGATTATTAATGTTTAAATCTCTGGCTTATGATTAATATTCCAATCCATTTAAGTGTTGTACCTCAGATACTTCATTGCAGTTGGATAGGCAGTTGGTTATGTATAATACCCAAATTTCAAAGGAGATAAACTTGGCTTCTTCTCTGTGTAATAAAGTACTTAAACTTGAAATAATTTCATGGACTTTGCATTTTCTGTTTTATCCCTATTATATTTTCCCTTAATGTCAATAGTTGAGGCTGTGATGAGGTTTAAATTCCATGAATGATGGGTTTATTTTATCTCTCAATTTAGAAAGCATAAGCTTCCCAAATGGAGTTATAATTGAAAGCAAGAGAAACAGCATTTGAGCAATTAAAGCTATTAATATTTTAAGTTACTGCATTCTTTGTTTAAGACTTTCACAATATTCAGCTATCATCAGCATTGCCCATTTAAAGTATTTTCCTAATTGGGCAAATTGAAAATAGTTTAGAAAGAATCTACTTTTAATACAAAGTAAAACAAAATTAACCAAAATAGAGCCTGTTTTTTTTTATACTTCGTAAGATTCTTATTAAGAAGGGGTAAAATGAGTATTTGTTTATGTAATTTTTATTTTGGAATTTAATACAATGGATCGAATTAATGGTGTTAGAAAACAGTGACTTCTGAAACATTTTGAAAGACATAAATGTGCATATACATATAATATTGTAATGTGTACTCCTGCTACAAACGTAATTTTGTGATACTCCTGTTAAAACAACAATGAAGGACAGATGTTTTAAGCCCTCACAGCCATTCTAAGGACAAATTGCAAATTACTCTGTTGACCTACCTTTTCAAATTTTCTGCTGTTGTTCATTTGAACCATAGAGGGATTGTAATCTTTAAAAAGTTAATAACAGTGGTATCTCTAATAAACCACTATTATTCTTAGTATATAGTATATATTATTAGTAATCTTTATATGTGGGATTGGCATCTTAAAGGGAAAGCTGGTAGTTATGTATGTATGTTTGTTTTTTCTATGAATGTTAGCTACAGAAGTCAAGATTCCCAAACCAAGAGGCAGACCCAAAATGGTAAAACAGGCCTGTCCTTCAGAGAGCGACATGTGAGTTCATTCTTAATGTATTATTAGTTATGTAATGAATAAGACGTTTGACTTTAAGTATAAATCTTTGCATTTTTACCACTTTTATTTTACAGTATATTTGTTATCATTCATCTATATTTTTAAAAATTATGGTAAAACCTGTTCTAGTTTATTAGGTAAAAAGTAAAAATTGATAGAGAATCAAAAATATCTTAATGTGATTATCATTTCATTAATATTTTCTTGATATTCAGGATATAAAGATACTTAGATAACAGGCTAAAACCTGTAATAGGAAAATTGGGCAAGATAGTACATTTAAGGAAATTTCCTACAATGTATTTTTTTTTAATTGTTGGGGTGACATTGTTTGGTAAAAATTACATAGGTTCCAAGTGTACAATTCTATATTACATTGTCTAGGCATTGCATTATGTGCTCCCCACCCAGATTCAGTTCTTTTTCCATTACCGTATATGAGGGCATCAATTACACAATGTATTTTTGAAATAATTTCAACACATCTTTTGTAGCTACTCCAGAATAATTTTTATTTTAAAATGCTAAAATTGTTTTTGTAAGGTAAATTTTAAAGTATTTTGGAGTGATAACTACTTAGTTATCAACAAACTAATCAGGTTTTTCCCTTATGTTGGCTTTTCTGGGTAGAAACTATCAGAAGAAATATATATATATATATGAGGGCTGTCCTGAAAAAATCCAGCCATAAATGCCTATATTTTTCATATTACATGGCCGGATACTTTCTGGACAGCCCTCATATACAAAGAGGGCAAAACTTTTTGTAGCTATTGTGTTTAAAGATTTTCTTAGCGAATGCTCAAGTGAATTTGTTTTTTAAGAATGGATTTACAATGTTTTGGATGAAATGTTTTAAAGAAATGTTTAGTTAACACTGGAGTATTGGTACTTTTCAACCAAAATATATTTAAAGAGTTGTATTTTACTGCCAAGCTACTGTTAGATAGTCTCAAAAATAGTGGCACAGTGGTTGCCAAGAGAGTTCAGCAGGTTGAACCTTTCCCTTGCAAACAAAGAGGTCTGGGGATCAAATCCTGGTTCCGGCCCATGCAAACCCATGTGCTGGACTGTGGCACAACTTGTAACTGCCGAGATGATGGTGAAGGTTCTCGCTTACCATGTGGGGAGGCTCCCAGTTTGGTCCAACATCCACCTGTGTGGAATGAAACCATGTCACAACAATGATGTACAACTATGGAAACTGCTCTGACCCTCTCCTGCTCTCTTTTACCTTCGCTCAAAAACAATAAAATACATCTTAAAAAAAAATAGTGGCACAGAATTACAACATAGCTTTAACTGCTGTAGTAAAATGAAGAAATTTGGCACACATGCAGGTGAGGATTGTTTTTATTTTAAAACATACCAAGTAAATCTCATTAATCCCATCCCTTAGATGTCTTTTATTTTATTTTATTGTTTTATGATTTATTGTTTTTGACAGAGACAGAGAGAAGGGGGAGGGCCCAGAACAGTCTCCATAGTTGCACATCATTGGTTTTTCCACATAGTTTCATTCCACAGGTGGGTGCGGGGCTGCACAGGGCAGGAACTGGGCTGGGGTCTTTACCCTAGTGAGAGCCAAATTGGGGGCACTCCCCAGTTCAGCATATGGGTCCGCACGGGCCAGAACCAGGATTTGATCCTCGGCCCCCAGGGCTGCAAAATGAGCACTTAACCCACTGAGCCATCCTGGCTTCCCCCTTAGATTTCTTACCTAATTATGGCAGGCATCAGGCAAAGTCTAGGATTTCATGATTGGTGTAAGGCCCTCATCTGTAGGTGAAGGAACTGAAAAAACAAGTTATATGTACCCCTCTCCCCTTTCTATACACATGTAGACCTATCTGGGACTATGTGATAGGGAATCACAATAACTACTCCCATTTGGAAAGGAGAGGTTTAAGACGCATACAGCATTGTTCTTTAGGAAATTTGAAATTATGCTGGGAACGTAACTCAGATCCCCCAGTTTTAGATACAAGTTGCCTTCATTAGGCCCCAGTTTTCCCTGAGAGTATCTTCCTAGTCCTTTTCTCTCCATGGCTTTTGGCTATTTCTTCTGAGCATTGTTTGCTTTTTTATTATCATCTTTAGTTACATCTAAAAAGGTCATTGGAGAATATTACCCTTCTTATCAGCTGAGCAACTCTGTCTGCTTTTAGAGTATAAGGAGTTGGGGGCCCAAGGTTCCTTTTTAGATTTCCATTACTTTCTTTTGATGTAGGCTGGCATCACTTTTGGTAATAATACTTTGTTAATGTGTGTGTGCCTGTATGTTTCATGCTGTTGAGCTCCGTGTGCTGGTGGTGTCACTCATAAGACTTTCTCAGACATGCTTCTCTCAATGAAATAATTACGAAAATATTTATACAGTAGAATCTCCATTAACCTGAACTCAAGCAACCAGCAAAAAAATCAAAGAAATAATACAGTTATCCAGCATGGGTGCTGGTTAACGAAGAGTGTACTGACATTTACCCGGCACCTACCAGTCCCCATTGGGGGTCAGTCTACTGTGTTTGTGGAAATAGTGAAGTTAAATAATTTTATTTCATTCTTTTTCTTATATTGATTAAAAGGATAAAAATCCATATGATATTTGAAAATAAGCTTATCCAATTATATTTTTCTCTCCTAATTTAATAATCTCTTAAGGGTTCAAGGATGCAGTTGTCTGGTAGGAGGTCAGTGAATTTGTAATTGAAATATTGGGATATGTATTGACCTTTTCGCACCATCATTTTTTTTCATTAGTCAAATGAAATGGGTTAAGATTTCATGTTTCTTCTAGCTCAAATCCATTGAAGTAATTGTGTAACGTGTGAAAATTTTAATGAAATTTCTTGAACATTAAAAAGGTAGTTTTTAAGCAACTCATTCAAGTTTCAAGTTGTATACTTTTGTGCTTTAGTTGAATATATATATATATATACCAGAAAAGTAATTATGTGGCTGGCATTGGCATCACTTGATTCTTCTTTTAGAGCAGGCTTGTCCAATTCGCAGTGTACGGGCCACATGCAGCCCAGGAGAGCTTTGAGTGTGGCCCAACAAATTCACAAACGTTCTTTTGACTTGTTTTAGTTGTGTCTGTGCAATCCAGAACTGAGTTGCTAGGGTGTTCAGCAATTGGCAATATATTTTATATGTATAACTTTTTATTACCTTGTAAAGAATATTTCTTTGAATTCTAAAATGACTATATTTGATTATATGCAACAAATAAGTAGGCTATAAACTCCATAGGGTCCAGGGATCTCACCCATCTTATACATTGCTATATCCTTAGGGTCAAGAACCTGGGTAAGTAAGATACTTCATTCTTTTCAGTGAACAAGTCTGTTACCCCAATGCTAGTATAATTTTTGAATCTTGTAATTTATATTAAAAGGATGTTCTTTTCCATTTATGATTGGATGATATAAATCCATTATATTTTAAAGGTATTTTAAATTTGTCTTTAAATAAAAAAGAAATTATATCTTGTTACCTAAAATACTTATTTGTTTGGGAACATATGATTGAATGACAAGTATTGATACATAAAAAATTCATCTTCCATTGTTGCACTCTAAAATAGGGTAACTGAAGAAGACAAAAGTAAGAAAAAGGGGCAAGAAGAAAAACCTAAAAAGCAGCTTAAAAAGGATGAAGAAGGCCAGAAGGAAGAAGATAAGCCAAGAAAAGAACCAGAAAAAAAAGAGGGGAAGAAAGAAGTTGAATCAAAAAGGAAAAATTTAGCTAAAACAGGCGTTACATCAACCTCTGATTCTGAAGACGAAGGAGATGAACAAGAAGGTGAAAAGGTAGTGTTTACGTATCAAATAAAATCTATTTCTAGTTTAATATGTAGTTCTTAATCTTACTAAAACATTTAATATCTTTGTGAAAGTTTGTAAATGTGATAAAAACTTAAAAGTGGATTTCTTTATCTTTCTGAGTAAACTTGAATTAGTTGTTAAAAGGCCTACTTTATCTTACCTGTCCCAATTAGGACATGAATATTTAATGTTAAATAATAAACTTCCAGTAACTACCTATGTAGAAGAGGTAGGAAAGTAGAGATTAAGCCAGCTGGGCTATGACCAGTATAGACACGTAAGAGAGGTACATTTATGTATAGATTGTTATTATTTGCCCCAGTGAAATTTCTTAGCACTCTTCAGGCCTACGGTATTTAGTATACATTTTGCCAGGGATACTTTTTATTTGAATGCCAGTTTGGGAATTTCATTAAAGCCATGCATCCTTTTCTGTGCATTGCCTTAAGAGATCTATAACCCAGGTTGTGTAGGTTTTTTATTTTTATGTAATTTAATACTTTAGAAGCCAAAAATTTTAAATTGGAGAGATTGAGCAGTATACTTGTCAGTAAACATGTACTAAAGTCATTATCATGGTATGATAATAGCCGGGCATATATACTTCATTTGAAGCAAAGGACATCTATCACTCTTAGAGCAGTGCAGAAAATAGATTTTAATTCCAAATATCCCTAAGGAAAAGTTAATTTAGATAGCACCAGGTGTTCATTCTGGGATTTTAAAATATGAGTAATTTTAGAGTTTTAGTTGCTTTTTTTCCCTCCCAAGATTGTAATCATGGAACACTAGTCACTGACTTGGTAGTTAACTAAATTCATCCTAATTCTCAAAAACAGAAGAAAAAAGTTCCAAGAACCTTTCCGGCTGCTCATAGAAGGAATATGCTGAGAGGCCAATATGAGAAAGCAGAAGCAGCAGAGAGAAAACGCAAGCAAGAAGAACAAATGGAGACTGAGCAGTAAGTATTTTTTTCATTCTAAATTTTAATTTTTTTTAAGCTAGCATGGAATTTTAAAACAAGTCTCGTTTTCTAGACCTTATGAAGCCTTTAAAGATGTGACTTTTCCCATGTTTTAGGAAAAAATCTTCAGTATATGATGATGTTTCTGGCTCCCTTCTTTTCTGAGTTAAGAGGATGAAATTCACTGAGGGTAATCACCTTCTGAATTATTTTTAATTTAAACTGAAAGTCCAGATAAAATTTAACTGTTAATGGCTTTGTATGACATGGCCTCATCCTCTTATTTATTTGCATAGTATTAAATACCAGAAAGAATGGTGATAAAATATTGATGGAGAAAGAATGAAATAAATATCCTTATGTGTTATACCACCAACAGGACTCCCCACCCCACCCCCAAAAAAAAGAACAAGCAAAAAGAACAAAAGCACATTTGGAAACCCAAGAAGCCAATAAAAGTAGATCTAAAGGCTGACAGGGTTTGCATTAGATGTGTGCAGTAAAAATCAAGTTCAAACCTGATTTTTTTTAGGTTTTGATACTTGGAGACAGTTATATACTTACCATGGGAAATTTCTTTCCCCTTAGTTTTATTCTATAAGATAAATTTTTCATGGAAGGAAAATGAAAATAGCAATGGCATTGATGAGAAGGCTTCCTGTGTTTATTACATTTGTTTTCCTAGTTATCTTTAGACTATCACTTCCGAGTGCTTTCCCTGTAAAGCGTTTCTTTGTAAGCATCTTGCATTATTAACTAAACTTTTTTTTTTTTTACTGAGGACGTGATTTAAAAAACATACTCTAGTCATCAAGACACTTAATGATAAGCAATGAAATTCTTTAGAGTAGTCCTAATTTTGTACTTTATATAATACATTTATTTGTAAGCCAAAAGCTTTTCTTTACAAGTGCTAGTAGTGTTTGACTATTTGCTTTCTTAGTTTGGAGGATATATATATATGCAGTTTTAGCTGCTTTAGGGAGTAATTTAAAAACTGATTTTTAATCTTAGCAATGTTACTCCCTCTAATCTGTTAGACTTTGACCATTTCTGTAAATATTGAAGTTATTTTTTCTTACTGTCCTTTTTGATCCTTTCACTGAAAAGCTGTTGGGACTGTTTGATGTTTAACTATATTGTGTTCTCCAAATTTAGATACAAAATTAGCCATTGCTTAGTAAATCTAGCCCAACCCTTCCTTAGTAATATCCAGAGTTATCTTTATGTGTTTCAATTTCTTTTTGAATGTCCTCTTAATGTAACTTTCTCAAATTCTAATATTTGTGTTTTCTTTCCTTCTTCTGTTATTACAAAACGTTGTACTTGGACAGTTTTGCTCTGTAAAGCATTTCAGATGCACTTGTGTGAAATGCATTATGCAAAATAAAGTTTATTGTATTGTATTCCCAGCCAAACAACATGTAATCTACAGTAATAAAAAATATATCTCATTTTGGGCTCAAAGCATTAATCCAGTTACTGAAAAGAAAATACAAGTGGAGCAAACAAGAGATGAAGATCTTGAGACAGACTCATTGGACTGAATTTTCCCCTCCCCCCCTTTGATGGAAGAATGTTCCAGATTCTAAATTGAGGACTTCATTAATGGCATTATTACTGTGTTATGATTGTGAAAAAAAATTTTTACTGTAAGGTACACACTACATACTGAGGTTGGCCATCATTCTTGTTTTTTCTCCAAGCTTAAAATGAAGCTTTGTGTTTGAAAAGTAGAATAAGCTCAGATGAAGATGGTGGTTGTACATTATTTCATTTAGAAAATATAAAAGTTAATTTTGTTTTGAAGTTAGGTGTTAAACTGGAATACCTATTATACCCCAGAGAATGGGGCAGCTGTGCCCTTCCCTTGACATTCCTTTGTTGTTTAATTCTTTAGAATCTTAATTGTTTTTTAATCCTGAGAGATTAAAACATAGCCTTGTTAAAACAATAATGAAACTGTAATCAAAATTTTAAAATAAAGTTTTTTTTTAAATAAAACCTGATTTTTAGGTATTTTTTTGTTCTTGTCTATTTCAATTGGTTTATGATGAGACTCAAACTCCAAACCAAGGTATTAGAAATTATTAAGAATTCACTTTTAAGTGGTTATTTTTGTGATTTACAAGTAACATGGTACCTTTTCATTTGTGAAATGGTATATATATGTTAGTAAATATCATTTAAATTTGATAGATTGGCAAAAACATTTTTATATAATAGTTTTATCTTTAAACAGCCTCTTGAATGTTGAAATGTATTTCACACCCTTAAATTATCTACCCTTTGGAGATGTGGGAACAATTAAGTCAGTCTATTTTGATATGTTACTTTTTAAAATAAATGTAATGTAGAATTTATTAAACATTTATAGGTATCTTACCTCTTCTCACTATAGCCTTATTTGTGCACTGACCCGATACTGGTCTTGTGACAACACACTATTATTAGAAAAAAATTTAATGATGAAATTTAAAATTATTTGTGATGCCACTGAAAAATTGTTAAGACTATTTTAGCATGGTTTTACAAGTTTTGAGTTTTGCTAATATAGTAATACTAATGATATGGCATTGCAGTTCTCAGTCAGCTCCTTATGATCTAAAGCTATTGAGTATTTTAAAGAAAAAGTTAATTTACATGAGGGAATATGAGCATGTAATCAGTGACAAAGTTCCAATATTTTGAAATATCTGTGTTAAAATTTGATAGGCAGAATAAAGATGAAGGAAAGAAGCCAGAAGTTAAGAAAGTGGAGAAGAAGAGAGGTCAGTTCTTTCACTTCCTAAGATATATAAAAATTATACACAGAAAGTTACACACTTGAATTTTTTATGTATAGGTTTTGAAATTTGTCATAAATGTTCTTATAATCAGGCGACCTTGCTAAGGAGTCATGTTTATGATTTCAATGCTCATTATCTGATTAAGTCAAAATTTTGTAACATTGCTAAAAGCTACATTTTCCCATTTTTGACAAACCTGGTTTCAGATTGAGATTTTGTATTTTTTGTTAAATGTGTAAAGTGAAGCGGTTTAAAAGATTGGAATTGAGGAGTATATTATTGGATGTGACTGCTTATTTTAGTAATATGGGGCTTAAGATGGTGATTTTTGCTTATATAATTAATGAATGCTTTCTTAAACCAAATACTAAAAGTGGCAGGTTACTAAAAACATTTTTTAAAAATGTACCAAAATCTTTCCATTATACTTTTGCTTATATTATATAGAAACAATGGTTTTGGAAAAACTTATTTACTGTTTCACATTTTAATTTATAGAAACATCAATGGATTCTCGACTTCAAAGGATACATGCTGAAATAAAAAACTCACTCAAAATTGATCATCTTGTAAGTGTTCCATACCTCGTTTAAAAATAGTGCTGCTTTTTATATAGCTTCATATTTTCTCACATGACTTTAAAAGTATGTAAATTTGAAATAAAATGGACTATTACTGCCTCGTTATTTGAGATTTTAAAAGTAATCTTTAGAAATAGATTTTATGGGCTTGGTAATTAATAGTTATGAACTTACTGTTTTGTCATGAAGGATGTGAGCAGATGTATTGAGGCCTTGGATGAACTTGCTTCACTTCAGGTCACAATGCAACAAGCTCAGAAACACACAGAGATGATTACAACACTGAAAAAAGTAAGTGATCTTGAGTCATGCAGATTTTAAAAATTTCCTCAAAACCACTAAAAACATTTATAAAAAATCAATTAAGAAAACAATTGTGAATGTATATTTTGTTTTGTCAGATACGGCGATTCAAAGTGAGTCAGATTATCATGGAAAAGTCTACAATGTTGTATAACAAGTTTAAGAACATGTTTCTGGTTGGTGAAGGTGATTCTGTAATCACACAAGTGCTGAATAAATCTCTTGCTGAACAAAGACAGCATGAAGAAGCAAATAAAACCAAAGATCAAGGGAAGAAAGGGCCAAACAAAAAGCCAGAAAAGGAACAAACAGGTATGTAGTAATTGTTTGCTGCTACTGCTTTTCTGAAATGGCTTTGCTTTGATATTATCATTAATACTTTATCTACATTAAATTTTGAAAAGGTCTCATAAAGCACTTAATAGTCTGTAGTAATGTACTTGTTTATCTTTTTCGAGGTTAAATACTACCGTATTTTCCGGCGTATAAGACGACCCCCTAACTAACGCCCAGTCGTCTTAAACGCCGGAAAATACGGTAGTATTCACTATGACAGTTGACTTGAACAGTATGGGGATTGGGGCATGCCAACTCCCTTTACAATAAAAAAATTCAGTTAACTTTTGACTTCCCCAAACTTTTCTAATAAAGAGCCAGCCTACTGTTGGCTGGAAGCCTTGCAGATAACCTAAATAGTCAACATATATTTCATATACCGTATGTATGATATGTTTTTACTATATTCTTACAATAAACTAAACTAGAAGAAAATGTAAAAATCTATGTGTAACTGGACCCCTGTGCAGGTCAAACCCATGTTGTTCAGGGATGAATGTACTACCTACAGAAAAGTAGAGACAAATGAACTTTCCACATCCCCCAACAGCCCCCCAGCTTCAGCAATTATCAGTACATCACTGTTCTTTCATCAAGTTTTTTGACAGCCCTCTGAAGGTTATTTTGAAGGAAATTGTAGATAATGCCATAAATATTTTAGGGTATACCTGTAATATACTTTTGAAACAGAATCAGTAGCATTATTAGTTCCCCCAATTCCATGTAATTAACATCTTTAAATGTTGGAACCAACATTTAAAAGGAGTTGGATTTTTTATTCATTTGTTAAGGAATGATACAGGTCTCCTTAGAGATTTGTTAATGAAAAATGATTTGAATGGAAGCCCTCATTACATAGTAAGAGGGCACAAGATCGTATTAATTAGGAAATACAGTGATGCCTTGAAATTCTAACTTAATCCATCCCAGAACCCTGTTCAAGTTCCAAAACATTCGAGTTCCAAGACAAGTGGGTGTTCGGATAAAGCTATAGACCGCACAGTCGATAACGTTCCACACGAACAACATACTGGCTTTCGGATTCTGAGGCAAAATTTGCTTCATTTTTTTGTTCAGGTTCCAAGTTGTTCGAGTTTGGGGGCTTTCAGATTCCAAGGTATCACTGTAACTACTTTTGACATTTTTTTGCTCTAAAATACCAATGATAAATAAGGGATTTGACTGATTCACATTGGTTTGGTTTGGTTTTTAACCCTCTTAGTGCTAACCTTCTGCCAGCAGTACTAGTGAGAAATGTGAAGGGTAATTTAATGGTCTACATATGAGCCGATATATTGGCCCATTGCACTAGAAGGGTTAAGAACTAAGATAAATCATAATGCCCTAATGTTACCACCCTACACTGAAGAGTAACAAATAGAATAATCAGATTAATGATCCACTTGTACCCATCAATGTATGCAGTAACCTTGCTCTTTGTCTCACAGCTACTGTAAGGATTACAGTGTAATTTCAAATAAAATACATTAACTATTTGATACTTTAGGGCCATGTTTGATTATTTAATTTGGGTCTTTAGAGGACATATTAAAGCATAGATGCTCTTAACTGTTTCTTCACTGCAATCTTGAAGGTTCAAAGACTCTAAATGGAGGCTCTGATGCTCAAGACAGTAACCAGCCACAACACAATGGAGACAGCAGTGAAGAAAGCAAAGATGAGGCTAGCAGTAAGAAAAAGTGAGGACACATTTCAATGCATTGTAATGTGTATTTTTGTTTCATCTTGAAATCACATTGCTGTTTTAAGGTTACGTGTGTAAGGGATTGTATTTTGATCACTCAGTTCCTGAATTCAGGAAGCAAGATATAAATAAAGGAGAAAACAAACTGTTTACTACTGATTTGTCACTGTGTTCAAGGTGATAGAGCTAGGCAGGAATCCAGTTAAAAACAAAACTATTGGACTTCCTTCACTGATCCACCTTTAATGATTTTCGTTCATACTTTCTTAAATTGTGACAGGATAATAAAAAATTAGATCTAGAATAAGAAGCTATTTTGTATTATAATACCCACTGTAACTGTAGATGGAACCAGTTTTCCAGGTCTTGCTTTCTTACACTGTATAAGGACTTGGAATCAAGCATCCCTTTTAATCTCTGAAATTGAGAATACTGTGTGTGTATATCATCCCCTTTTCATTTAGGCTTGTAGTATGTTGGTATCACAGACATAATACACTCATGTTCTTTAAAGCAAATTCATTTTAAAGCTGGAAATGATGGAATGGACCTGGGTGGGCCATGATGCTTCCCTGAGTTACTTTGCTTAATCTGCATATTATTTTCTGAAGAAGGCACAATATACCGTATTTTCCGGCGTATAAGACGACCGGGCTTATAAGACGACCCCCTAATTTTACAGTTAAAACATAGGTTTAGGCCTATATTCGCTGTATAAGACTACAGCCTCGGAAGTGGGGGGTAGTCTTATACAGTGAATATAGGCCTAAACCTATGTTTTAACTGTAAAATTAGGGGGTCGTCTTATACGCCGGAAAATACGGTAGTAAAAATTTTCAACCAAAAATAATCAAAAACATTTTAAAATCTCTTGCAGATTTAAAAAACATACTGTAGATTTAATGTCTTTTTTTTTCTAAGGAAAAAAATATCCCCTAACCCCAGTTGTGACACCTTTGTCCCTCACTTTTCTTTAGGCCATCCAGTGAAGAGAGAGAGACTGAAATACCTCTGAAGGATTCTACGCTAGATAACTAGGTTGACATACCTGGGATATAAAGAACATTTGAAAAGTTTGTAATGGTTTTCATTTGAAATATTTAGACTGCTGAAAGTTTTAAATTTTTATAAGCATAGGTTTTGATATTTAAAAACTTGTTTTGAGGGAGAAAAATCCACTTATCTTTGTTTAAAAGTAATTAAACACTGCTTAATTGTACTTGTGCAGTATTAACAACTACATTATACAGTAAATGAGGGAAAACCCATTTAGGAAACGTTGAACTACTTTTCCAGACATTGGTTGTAGTGTATTTTCAGTTATTGTGTGTATGTTAATGTGAAATTGATGGTAGAAAAAAGTTACATTTTTAAAATTGCTACTTGTATAAACCTTTCCTCTTTTCCCAAAAAATATCGTGGGTTTTGTGCATAGTTTTTACAAATCTTGGGTTTACCAGACTGTCTTTTCACTGTGGGTTTTGTAGAAGTTATGCATTTTTATGGTAGATAAAATGTTGCTTCTATACCACTTCCTCCTATCTGAAGTTAATCTCATTGCTATACTGTCCTGCTTTGTAACAATGTGTGGTCTATATGCCTTTTTGTATGACAACTAGATATCCAACTGACAATTCTACAAGGTACAAAACTTAACGTTAACTTTTGAAGTCATTTAATTTTGTGGCTGGGAATTCAGTGAAATCACGTGACATTCCTACAAAGAACAGAATGGATGTGTACAGGAATGGTTTGTCTTTAGGGTTCAGCCTTCTAAGATCCTTTACAGGCACCAGTAGCTAAAACTGAAAACTAAATGATAAATGTTTATTTTTGAGACATTTCTGAATTTTTTTAAATGTCATTCACTAAGGATGTCACGAAGTATTTTTTTAATTGGAAAACAACCCCGATGCTTATGCAGTAAGTAAAAGTGAATACTATATAAGGAAACTAACCTATTTGAAAACATGGCTATGTCAGAAGGAAATTTTTATTTCTGTATCATAAATGGGCAAGATTGCAAAAAGTAGAAACTGCTCAGAGGCAGTAGACAAGTAAAAAAGTACCTTTTTCATAGTCTATACATTCATGTATATGGACTAAATTAGTATGAACTAAGGTTAACACAAAATTTAAGAGTAGCTTAACAAACAGCATTTTAAGGAATTTCGATTAGACCAGTTGGTGGTTTTTAGTAGCTAAAATACAATTCTAGTGTTTTGAAACTATAGTATGGGAAAAAGGCTTTTAATACTTAAGTGTTTGCATGTGACATGCATTGTATGTTGTAGCCTCTCAGATAACTATTTTCATCTACAGATGAAAAGTTTGAATTATTTCAGTAACTGGAGCTATGCTTTTGAGAGGTTCTACAGTGGAACCTAGGACCTGCTGTTTGAGGGGTCTCTTGCCATCGTTAGTACAATTAAAATTTGAACAGATTTATTCTAGTTAAGCCATAAGTGTCAACATGTAAACTTGTTTTGATTAAAGAATTTTTCTATGAAACTACTAGTAAATTATTTCTTCGCTATTTACAAGTGTGTTGGAATTCGGGATTTGCTTCCAAGGGAGTCATTTCTTAGTTAACTTCTTCATAGAGATTGTATTGTTTGGGGACATAGGGAAAGAAGTTCAAAACGACAAAAATAAAAGGAAATGTTATTTTTTTGTTCACCTTCCCTTTTTTCTTTGACCCAACAGATCCGTATAACTTTACACCAAGAACCACAGAATATTCAACTTCTGGATCCATATGTTTAGCAGCATTCTGATAATTTGTCTGCTTGTATGGGTTGACCTTGCTCTAACCAGTTGATTTATTTATTTTATTACTGTTTTGACAGAGAGAGACAGAGATCGGGGAGGGCCCAGAGCAGTCTCCATCGTTCTATGTCATTCGTTTTCAACATGGTTTAGTTTCACACAGGTGGGCCAGGGCCAGGCAGGGCAGGAACTGGGTTGGGGGCCTCCCACATGGGAGGCACGCCCCCTTGAGCCACAGGCTGAACCAGGGCTCGCAAACCAAACTAGGGGCCTCACACATGGAAGCACACCTCAGTTAAATGTATGGGTCAACAGACCAGGGCCTGGATTTGATTCTCAGTCTTTAGGGCTGCAAAGTGAGCACTTAAGCTGCTGAGCCATCCTGGCTTCCCCTGCCTTCTCTATCTTAAACCTCCTTTCAAGAAATATTCCATTGTCAGTGATTCACAGGCAACTACCACTCAGAACTCTTAAGTGATATAATAAATTATCAAGAACTTTCGGGAGCATTGGCTCAATTTAAATAGTGAATTTAGTCAAAATAACAGCTGAATAAGTCACAGAATTTAAATGAAAAAGTGACCCTCCCCCGAAAAAATCCCAACTCCCCCCCCCCCTTGGTATATATATAAACATGTATGGATAACATTTAAAAAGAGTGAGGTGGTTATGATGCTTCCGAGTCAGTTGTCGAAGGTTTTCTCTGCTGCTTCAGATTCAGAAGTACCATCTGAATCAGGAAACCTAAATCAGATTTTATAATGTATAAACAGCTTGACTGGAGTACCTTAAAGCCTTGTAATTGCTACTATGTCCTGTGGTTTCAAAAAGTAGGATGATACATTGATTGTAATGTACCTACACACACTTACCTCTTTGAACTGTCAGGTCAAGATGAGGTGGCCTATACAAGAGCAGAGGCTCTTGCAGGGATCTGAGGGCTTCACTAACTATTTTGTCCAATTGGCCAGAGAAAGGATATCTATTGGAAACAGCAAACCATAATTACAACTTAAGAACTGAAGAAGCAGCTATATAGGCAATGTAGTCAAATTTGTGCTATGTGCAATCCTCCAACCTTGGAGATGATAAAGACATTGTGATGTGATTAGGAGAAAGTTCAAATTATCCTTAGAGTACTGAAGCCTGAAAAAGATGCTTAAGGAAGTAGATACTGCTTTTCTAGATAATTTTGTACATTTCCATCCACTGTTATATCAAAATCTAATTCATTTTAAATACACAGGATGTTAAGTTCATTACAATCTCTCATTTGCTTTTCTTCATTAGATAAAATATGTAACAGTCATGTTGTGTTTATCAAATTTTGCAGCTATTAAAAATCTCTTGATCATGATCTTCATGCCTACTTGAAAACTTTAGCAGGAGTTTCTTTTGTCAGGAAACCTGTATAACTGATATATAACATAAGGAATTTCTGGGAGCATCCAACCTGGTTAGCCTTTCTACTCTAGATTTTGGCAGAAAATAGATATCTGAGCCTTTGTAAAGAAGTTGGTGAAAAAGTTAAGGATCAGCAGGATAATATTCTCAATAAATGTAAAGGAATTTCACTTGCAGTACTATTTTAACTGACAATCTTCTCTATCCACTACCCACTAAAATGAAGCAGTTGTCACCACATGGGGACGAATGCCTCCATTATGATTATTCACTTCCTGGAACTTTTGAGAATATGAAATGATGAAAATGAACAAAAGTAAAAAAGATACTTGATTACTAATGCAAGACCTATAAGGAAGGCTGTTAAAAAATAAAGCAAAAATTCTTTTTTACCTGTGGAACTTTTAAGAATTGAATAATCCGTTTTTTCCAGCAGAATTTTAAATCAGTTCAACTTAGCATCTTTCAAAACATGGAAAAATGTGGGCTATAACATAAAGCAGCCATGGAAGGATCTCTGTTGTGCTGACTTAGTGAGTAAGCACTGCTAGACATACTAGGAACCAGGTGCTTGTCACCTGGTTTGTTGCATTAAAGTCCATAAAACATTTCACTGTCAACCTTTTATAAACAAAGGCTTAAGGGTAAGGTCATTAAATTCGCGGAACCAGGGAATTATCAGAGAGGTGGGAGTACTAATGCAGTTTTGATTGTGTGACTTACATGTGCCAAATTTCAGCCTAATTACACGCATATTCCTTTAGATGTCATCAAAGAAGCACGTCAGACATGAAGAAAACCCCAAGTATGGATAAAATTGAATTTCACGTCATCATTAAGTTCCTCACAAAACAAGAGAAAACACCTTAAACCACTCCGGAAGAGATGTTAGCAGTTTATGGGGACTGTTGTCCTGGGAAATCCATGTTTTACAAGTGGCACAGCTTTTTCAAGCCAGACAGAATCAATTGAAGACTGAGGCCACTTCTTCAGACATTGTCAAAAAAGTTGAAAAACTTGTAGAAGATGTCAGATTAAATAAAAAGCAGCTTGTAGAAATGGTTGGAATATCACCTACAACCATTTTGAATGTTCTCCATCAGCATCTAAGGATGTCAAAAGTTGGTGCAAGATGGGTACCGAGAATGCTCACGCTGCTTCAAAAATAGCACATTGAGTGTTGACAGTGTTTGGACCTCTGCAGGTACAAAAGAGATGAAGTTTTAAACCGGATTGTCACTGGAGATGAAACTTGGGTTCATTATCATGAGCCTGAGTCAAAACAGTTCATGCAGTGGCATGAAAAGGGCATGTCACTCCCTAAGAAGTTCAATGTGTCACGATCAGCTGGAAAAATCCAGGCTGGTTATTTTTTTTCTAAGATTTATTTTATTTTTTAACAGAGACAGACGGAGACTGAGAGAAGGGGGAGGGCCCAGAGCAGTCTCCATAGTTGACAGCATTAGTTTTCCATATAGTTTCACTCCACAGGTGGGCACGGGGCTGCTCAGGGCAGGAGCTGGGCCAGTAGCCTCCTGCATAGGCTCCGGCAAGAACTGAACTGGGGGCACACCCCAGTTGGGCATATGGGCTCACATGGGCCAGGGCCAGGATTCGATCCCTGGTCTCAGGGGCTGCAAAGCTAGCACTCAACCTGCTGAGCCATCCCAGTTCCCCCAGGCTGGTTTATTAAAGGGTATGTGGAGAATTTCTTATTGATTGCAAGGATAAGGGTGTCACAGTAACTGGAGAGTACTATTGCAGTCTGCTGAAACAGGTTAAAAGAATCTGAAGGAGAAAAGAGGAATAGGGACTAAAGGAGAGCTACTTTTGCTGAACAACGTGCCCATGCACAAGAGCAATGTTGCGTTGGCTACTCTTCACAACTGTGGCTTCTAAACAAACCACACACCCTCCCTATAGTCCAGACCTGGCTCCATCTGATTTATTTTCAAATATGAAAAAAACAGCTCAGAGGAAAGAAATTTACAAATGAAGAGGTGAAAGCTACAATTTGAGGGCAAAAACAACATTTCTTCAAGGGTGTAAATTTATTGAAAGGTCTAAAAAGTATATTAGGGTTAAGGGTGAATATATTGAAAAGGAAAAACATTGTTTTTTTTTACCCTCCTTCCCCTTCATTCCGCGAATTTCTTGACCACCCTGTATATAGGCTTCATTAGCTTATGATTTATATGGTAAGTTCTTAACCACCCATCCAGGGAATGTGGAATTCAGTTGAATTTAAATATAACCTGGAAGAAAGTGAAATTTAAATGACACATTTTTAAAGAATCATCTTACAGCATCTCTATTTTAAACAAATTTTCCACCAAAAAGGGTTTTTAGAAAACATTTCAATATAGAAAAGCAACAATTACCTCTGATTTAGACTTTGGAAATTTCATAGTCATGCTCTGGCTCAGAATAAGAAAATAAATAGGATTATCATAGTAAGGGGGCAAACGAATGAAGAGCTGGGCCAGAAAACCTTTTTCTATTTGTATATAAAATACTGAGTATTAAAAGTGAACCAGGGCTCACAATCCATCGGATCTTGATTTCCCATATCCCCGTGGTCATTACGTAAAATCTATTTAAATCAAGAATACATTTTAAACTCAACATTTATGATTCAAAAAACGTCAAGAAATGAAGCTTCAAGCTGTTACTTCTGTGAAGATTTAAGTATATACTCAAGATCTTTTTACATTCATTATTCCTCTAGTGAGCCTCACTAAAATATTTAGTGTGCCTAGTTCCTACCAAAACACCGCCACAAGAGCCCACTGTGAGATTAAATTATACAATATTCTATTAAGTAATCTACTTTTAGTAACGTCTCCCTCATTTTTATTACAGATACTTGAAAGATCTTTACCTTGGAAGCCTCATGGTACACGGTGTAGCTCTCATATTCTTCAAAGAATTTTCAAAACACTTCCAGCACTTGATGTATATCATTAGTTGAATTTTGCTAATGATTAGCTAAAAGTATTCTGGACACAATGAACAGGCAAGCCACAGGCTGGGAGAAAGTCAGAATGTACCTGACAAAGGACTTGTATTCAGAAAATATAAAGGTGGGGAAGCCAGGATGGCTCAGTGGGTTAAGCGCTCATTTTGCAGCGCCAGGGACCGAGGATCGAATCCTGGACCCAGTCCGTGCGGACCCATGTGCTGAACTGGGGAGTTCCCCCAGTTCAGTTCTCTGTATTTCTCTCTCTCTCTCAAAAACAATAAAAAATAATAAAAAAATATATAAAAGCAATCCTACAACTCAGTAAAATAATATACTTAAAAATGCACATAAAGCGCTAAATAAAAACTTCAGAATAAGTATTTCTAAGCATTTAAATACAATCAAGTTATAAGAAAATCTATAATCTGAAACTTTTTTTAGGGTGGGCGGGAGGCACAGGGGGTAACTTGAGCTGATTCAGGTTGATCCTGTTCCTCCAGCATTTCCTGAAAATAAAGTACCCATCCAAGAAGACAGTTATTTCACAAGAGTATACTTTTTGTTGTTGGTTATTAATTAAAGGTTCCAGGATCAACATATGGATAAGCAAGGAATTCCCCCAGTTTGTTGCCTTCTGAATCATAGTGGAGCATTCGGAAGCAAACATCACAAAAGAAACATGGGTCCATTGGTGCAAAACTGTCATTGTTCGTCACCCATCTGTAGTTGGGGAAAAAAAAATGTACATTACAATTAACTTTCTCATACCTTAACATGCTATAAGTTGTAAACATAACATTTCCACTGTTGCCTTCGTCATATTTGTATGCATATATACAGACATCACTATCAATACAAGGCAGAAAGGCAACAGAAACACTGAAGTGGAGAATATAAAGCCATACTTGAAAGCATCATACACTTGCCATGACATACCTACCTACCCTCCAAGTAAGTCGATATGAATATAATCACTTCTAATAGGCCATCTTGTAAAAACTATAATGATTTAGATGCTATAGACCTGATAAACTGCTTAATTTATCTAATTGGCAAATTTGTACTTGCTAATTTGAAAACTCAAGCTGTTTTACTTAGAATTTGGCTAAAAATGTTACAGAGTATATATACAAATGGGAAATACAGGCAACATTATTCAACTGAGGTTTTGTTTTTTGACCTGAGATGTTATTGGTCACAGATGAAACTATTTTTCAGTTTATCTGAATTCTACATCTCATGGATGTTTTAACATTAACATTCCTGATTTCCATTTTGATCTGATAATTCTGATTTATGTTTTCCTATTCCTCATATTTAGAAAAACGTGCTGGGGAACCCAAAACAAACTGATGAGACTAAATTCTTCCCTTCTCTGAATAGTTTTCTGACCTATAGTTACAGAAACACAAATCACATAAAGCAAAAATTTTATAAAACCATACTGTGAACTCATTGTATATGAGATACGAGAAACGGTTATTTTTTCATTGAGAAGCTGTGAATGAAGTTGATTTTGTTAAATGCAGACAAGCAGAATATCCACTACATGCACAGGTGATGATTCATTTCCTTACTGTTTAAAAATGAGGTTGTAACTCATTAAACTGATCCACAGCACTTCCCTACTAGATAAAACCCTTTATCAACGTATAAGTCCTCAGATTCAAAATAGAATAGAACTAAAATACCAAAAATCAAAGTGCTTGACTACTGAAAAACAACATGTGCTTCTCAAAGAAAAACAGACATCACTTACCTGGCTGTGTACATTTTACAAACAAAACATTTTCTGGTCCATAGCCAATGCTTCTTGATAAGAAGGGGATAAAGTGTCCTATCCAAGCAGTCATCACGATGCACAAGCCTTTTGTAGATGAGAAAATTAAGACACTAAGTGCAAATTTTTGTGAGATGTAAAGAATCAACGTACCTAAGCCTTCACATAGTATATGTATTTTTCAATTTTTTGCTTACATAAGATTTAGGTAGAAACGGACTTGTTATACTAGGTTTGACCAAATTGTGTTCCACAAAACATTCCAAAAGCACTCTGGATCAAACAAAGTTCTCTTTCCTATGAAACTTTTCAAACCCTTTCCTGGTAATGTGCATTGTGGCTGAGAGGGAGTTGCTGTGTGCAACGTTTCCTGAATGTGTTCCATCAGAGAATCCTCACTTTACTCAACACTTAGTACCTATTTATAGAACATGGTTTGAGCAACTGATTTTTATCTAGCTGTTTTACCTAAACTGATTATCTGTTACAACAAGGCTCTTAGTTACTGTTCCCTTTATTAAAATCCAAATCTGGCTCCTGGTATAATGTGAATTGGTAGAATTTTAGTTTTAGGTGTCAGAATTAAGAAATTGTGAGTGGAAGTTAATTACCACTGTGCCACTAATTGGTGGAGTAGGTCTGGGCCAGTCCCTTAACCATCCTGGACTTCAGATTCTTCACCTGGAAAATGAAGGGACTGCATAGGAGTACTACAAAGGCCCCTGACAATTCTAAAATTAGAGTAGCTATATATCTACTTCACCATTAGAAAATGATTAAGCAACTTTTAACAGTTTACCAACTATTAAACTATGGCATAGCACTGAATAATAAAATCCACCTGTAAAATAAAAATGCTGGGTAGTCTAAATACATTATATTCCAAGTTGCCTTGAGTTTAAGGAATGACACTGTACAACAATATGTTCACACTGTAAGACAAGTAAAGACAGTAAAGTAAGAGAAAAGGGTACTGCCTTCCATCTCACCCTTATTCTGGAGGCACATTCCCCCTCATCTGAGCAGAAGAGCAGGCAGAATAGCTTGTATAAAATTTAAAGAACACATAATAAAAGAAAGAAATGTATGTATTTTTGAAAGTCATGTGAATCTCAGGTTTGAGCTATCCTGCTCTTGCTTCAAAACTTCTTCCCTAGGGACAACTGTTTTACACCTTAACTGTTTCTAATTAATTTAGCTCCTCAATAGAACTACTGTAACTTTGGTTACATAGGTATTTAATGTTTAAATTAGAATGAATTAATACCACTACCACATAAGCTACGTAATTGACTATTGGTTTTTTTATTGTGTAAACATTTTTTTTCTAGCCAGTAAATCTCGCATGTTTGCCTCGCTTTCACAGTGTACCTGTCACTAATTCAGTTCCCTACTTTCTGACAGTACGGTAAACTTACTATCCATGGGGTGTGCACCAACAGGAGGGCTGGCAGCTCTAGACACCCTTCCCGAGTCCTCTGAACTGCTCTAGTCTCTGAGTTGTTCTCCGGGTCTGCTATACAGCCATCACTCTGAGATTTCCCTTTCCCATCATTCTGAGAGTTCCTTATATGTCCTTTGTGCTTTGTATTCCATATATTTCTTTTTCAAGGTTTAGTCTTTGTGTGAAGTACTTCCTCTGATCGCTTCCTGAGAACCAGTACATGGGAAGTAAAGTTTTGGAGACTGGTCATTAAAACCCAAAACATAAAGTGGAAGCAAGGACTTTCTGAAAGCATAAATTCCTATTACTGGTATAATAAATGCACAGGTATATCATTGCTCCATAAAAACAAAACAAAACAAAAAAACTTAAAATGGTCTCTCAGAAGAAATCAAACCAGGGACTGAGCAGGGCTTATTCTTATATATTGGTCCTTCATATATTGAGATTTCCTAAATAAGAAAATAAATAGCTTGACTCATGAGAGAGAAGATATCAGCTATACAAAATTTCTAATTGTAAAATCTCATTTTAGATGATTTTAGTCCTTTCTACTTTAAATCTTTACCAAAGCGTTAAGACTTCACATTTGTCAAATATTAGAATTATTCTTCTCTTCCCTCAGCTCCCCTATATCTCTTCTTTCAAATTTTAGTGAAAAGACAAGAAACCTAGAAATATAGCTGCAAATTTGCAAAGGGCTTATATGATATATAAAGTAGATAACTACTACCTGAATAACAGCTAACATACAAATGGAGGTACTTTTGAAAGTATTTACTGATTTTTAACCCTCTAATAGATGGTAAAGTATTTGTTGCTATAGATTTTTTCCAAAACATGAACAACAGAGGATGTAAAATTGGTCACTGCACGGAAAGCACTTATTTTTGCTATTCCCAAGCCAAGTTGCAGGGATAATTTTATTTCTCTTAAAAAACAAAACAAGAACTACCTGTTTTTATATTATGAAATAAAGAAAAACAACAAACAATATGTTCTGAGTGCTGCCACTTACCTTATGTCGGTAATGACAACAACGTGTTCACAGTCTCCCTGGTGACAGTATAAGTAGGGAAACCCCAGTTTAATACACAAATCATTGAAGGTGAAATCTTCCATTTTAGCAGTGTGAAACTTCCCATAGCCTCTATCATGGGACTCTGACCACTCAATGATAGTTCTGAGGGGAAAAGGAAAGACTGTATCATTGCTCCATAAAAACCTAAAGATGGCGGAAAACGGTTTGTGAGTACAGAATTTCACAAAGCCTGGCTCACCCAATGAACTAGACAGTTGCCCTCTTGATGAAAATCAAAGTGGTTGATACATGCTGGAATTAGAAATTCTAAATTTTTCTTCATCCTTCTGAGCAGCAGTTCTCAAAGTGGTTCTTGAGACCCCACAAGGGTTTGTAAGGTCAAAATTACCTTTAAAATAATCCTAAAATATCATTTACCCTTTCAACTCTTATTCTCTCATAAATGGTCAGTTTTCAGGAGGCTAAATGATGTGTGCTATCACTTTAGATTGAATAGAAAATATATTTATAACAATGCCACTCTTCTCACTATTTTGTTTTGGAAAACAGTTATTTTTCATAAAAATGTTATTAATGTTAACATCTAATGGGATTATTTAAATTAGTTTATATTTAAAATACTTCTTAGTGTCAAGTTCTGATATGGAAATACTGATGGCTACAACCCACACAAACAAAAACTCTTTGGAGTCCTCAAATACTTACACTAGAAGGGAGTGCTGAAACCAAGTCTGAAAACTACCATGTTAAAATATAAATACAAATGGTGATAATAAAAGAGAATTTATATAAATACTCAGAAAAAAAATATACATACTCTAGTTGCTAGGACACTGATAATAAAAGTATGGTCTAATTAACATTATATTAGATACAGATTTTTCATGCTATGTACTTAAGCAACCATATACTAGGGCTATCCAGAAAGTACTCAGACATGTAACCATTCTCATTATATTGACAATGGCTGGATTTCTTCTGGACAGCCCTCGTAAGTCACCTAAAGCAAACAATAGTATTCACAGGACAAGCTGCAAAGTAGTCTAGAAAGATTAATTTACTGCTATCAATATGAAGAACAGACATTACTCAAGTATTTAAGTGCGATTTAGTGGTGTATGTGTGTGTACATGTCTAAGGCTCAATATAAGATTTACTATAATTTCTAAAACAGTAGATAATATACTTAAAAAACATTCCTAGACAACTGGCAAAAGTCTTGAAATGGTCTGCACATTTCTGGTAGGAAAATTTTCCTCTTGGACTAAAACTTTTGATTAATTTACTAGTACCCAGATACATGATGAAATAACTTTGCAAACATTTAACAACTGAAGAGATCATTTTTGACTCCAAAACAAACAAAACATTCTAACAAAATAACTCCTAAGCAAAGAGCCTTAACAGATCAATAACTGGATTTGGCAGATAATATTTTGAGAACTAGAAATAGGAAAGACTTAAGAGAAGATTTTTGGAAACTATACCTGCTCAAATCTCTGCACTCAGGGAATCTTTTATCATTGTAAAATGTTCCTTCAAAATAAAAGAAGGCTGATTTGTATAGGTCCTACAAGAAAACAGATGGTATTAAGAGAAAGTCTACTATTCACAATTATGAAATTGCTCTAAGTATTAATTGAAAATGTATATGTCATAAAATCACTCTAATCTGTTCAAAAATAACCTTATAGAATTTGCTCAGCTCATTAATTTGTTTAATATTTAATGGCAACCTCCTATGTGACAAGTATTATGTTAGTTACCGGGGATAAAGCTGTAAAGACATGATCCTTACTGCTCTTTTCAATTTTATCCTATTGCTGTTTAAATTTCTAGGTTTGATTTAAATATGTATATTCTCCTGAAGATACATGAAATAAGCCCAATTAGAAATGAAACAAACTTCATCATTTTCTTATATGCATACCCAGCAATGAGAGTTATTTTAAGCAGTCATGTTTTTTGTGTTTACTCGGTCATAATAAAAATGATCATGGAGTTATGTTTGTCTGTCATTGTTAAAACTATTTTTCATGTGCTTTTATAAAAAATCTCTTTATTTTCAATAACTTTTAGGGAAGCAGAATGTGAATTTCTACCCTTACTCAAGCAATCTTGCCCAAGTACCATAGTAGTTGTACAAGGTGTCTGAACTCTTTGGTTTCTTAATTTTCCATCTATCAGCAATTTTCCATCTTTCTATCAGCAAGCTATCTCAATCCTGACTCCTAACAGAAGCACAAAAACATCAAAGACCAAGTCTCACTTCAGATACATTAAATGAGAATGCCTGAGGACATGGCCCAGGTCTCTGTGTTTTCCCAAGCTCCCTGGGAGATTCAAACGTGCAACCAGCACCGAGAACCTCTCTGTTAGACTTGTTTTTCACTGTCGGCTTAGTGAGGATAAGACCTGTGTCCTCACCTGTAAAATCAGAGTAATACCTGGCATGCTGTTTTACGGGATTGTGATGACAGTCAAAAGCAGTTTATGAACTCTAAAAGATATATCAACTTTAGGCATTAAAATCATTTTATGTTCATTTTGCTACTTCTTTAAAGCTTCTAGTTTTCTTCTTAGGTGCCTTCATTTTCTCAGTTACAGATCAGCTGGCATCGGCGTTAGACACCCTTGTCTAAGACTGGCTTTGCTGCTTCTCCTTGCACTACTCACTAACTCTCCCTGGCCATTTCTTCACGTAAAATATGAGTGAAGTTCTTCCCAGGTGGCCTCAGAGGTAAAAGGATATAATGTACTATCCTGCCATGCTGGGCTGCTGTTAACACAAAATCTGCCACTTAATATACTACTAAACCCTCAAAGAGTTAAGCTAAGGTCCAAATTAAAGGTTCTGAAAGAGTAAGTATTGCCATATCTTGGAAACAAAAACAAAGAAAGATTGGTGTATATAAAATTCTGTTCACTACAAAACATTCATACGGAACTTCATGTTAAAGTGATTTAGGCAAATTAATGCCTTCGGTATAATTATTCATTGGAAGGGTAACAGTAAAAGAACATGAAGGACAATTTTAAAAACTTCAGCAGAAAATACTGGTCTTAATTTTACACATGTGTTTAAAATGCACTCCATTCTTGAACTCCTATAGTCCCAAAACAAATGTAAGCAAAACATCACATTTTAGACATAAACTTTCAAAAGAGATTTAAATATTGTTCCAACTCTCCTAGTCCTCTCACATACCCAATTAAAGAAAATGTTTTATTCAAAAGTTTTGCTTATTGACTAGAATAAAGATTCTCACTTCCTCAGCTACAAGAGGTCCATGATTTGCTCCATGATTACCAGTGGAATGCATGCCAAATAACTCCCTGTTAATAAAAGCATTATAACTTAAGGACTTCTTTTCATATTTGTTAGAAGGTGAACAATGGCAGGAGGTGAACAGAAATAATTCTGGCAAAATGCTGAGAACTGCTGAAGGTGGGTAACAGGTACATTAAGGGCTCACTATACTATTCTTTTTCTTGTGTGCATGTTTAAAATTTTCCAAGACAAAACTTAGTGCCTGTTCAAGTAAACAAAAGGTAGGGAAAGACATCTCAAGCCAGGCATAACTCCAACACCACAAAGAAAGAACACAGGGCTCTGAAGCCTAACTGACAAGGGTCTGAATCCTGCCTGTATCACTGCTTACTGGACACAGGAACTCATGACAATGTTGATCCATCTGACTTGTAAAATGCTGGTAACTCTTCCCAAAATTAGCGTGTTGTACATCTGGCACATGGTAAGTGCTCAATAAACTGAGCATGTTATTTAATATCCGGAAGAGGCAGAAACAATGTAACAGCAGATGTGTAAACAGTTTAAATAGGATGATGAGTCAGTCATCTAGCATCCTGCTTAGAAAGCTGTTGAAGGCCTCAGCACTAACATCTAAACACAATAAACCAACCAGCGCTGAGCAGAAACACTCCCTGGAGTTCCTGGAACTAAGATTGAGCCACTTTGAGCAGTGATGACATACCTAGAATGAGAAAGGTGAATTCAGATTGTTCTTATTAAATCAATCTTGTAAACTGTAGTTACACTTTTTTTTGGTAGGGCGGAGAAACTTTGCATAAGACTGATTCTGCTTTAAAAGAAGACGCTATTTCTAGGTCTGCATACAGCCTTGTTTTTCTTTGATATTTATCTCCAAGAGCGCCGACATGGCAAACCTGAACCACCCAAACATCTTAAGACCATTTCAATGTAACTCAAAAACTATTTAATGAAATCCAGGTGTGAGTTATGATGCTAGTCTCCATGCCAGTCAGCATACCAGAACATAGCCGGCCTTGTGGGGCAGACAGACAGACAGACCAAGTAGCATCAGCATTATGAGAAGCACTATTACAAACAGATGACAAGGTGCCAGACTGGCGGAGAAGACAGTCAGAAATAATTCTACGTAATCAGTGAGTTTTGAGCTGGATTTGGAAATATGAATATGAACTCCAGATGGACAGAAGGATGTAAAGGCCCTCCTACCCCATTCAAACACTCAGAGGCACCAAAAACGTGTGTTGTGCTTGAGGATGAGAAACACATTCACTGTGGCTGAAGCGCAAGTTGTAAAAGCAGGGAGTGAATAGTAGGAAAGTTCATGTGGGAACAGTACATTTAAAACCATGAAAACTGGAGGAAAGATCAGAAAAGAATTTAAAATAAGAACAACTAAAATGAAACCTAAGCTATAACATTTATGTGGCTGGTGGCATGGGAACCCGAACAAAGAGACCATGATGGCTTTGTCCAAACTCTACGTCCATTATAGCTGATCCAAGTATCTTTCTACTGATCTCCACAGATGCTGCCTCTCTTATGAGGGCCAGTAAATCCGAGGCCTTCTGCTGAGCTGAACTAGGTAACAGATGATAAAATTTAGAAGGATCAAGGCCCTACTACTTTACTGGGCAAGCAACCCCTTCTGAAAACTTCGTGGTGGCCACTGTATTATTTTGCTTCTTTCTGTCCTTATGCAGTGGGCACACTGGGGGTCCTCTGTCCTTTGGAGAGCACCGCCCTGGGCACTGGTCACTGGACCAACAGGTCCTCCCTTAGCATTGAGACGCCAACCCTCTTCAGGGGCAGTTATGACAAACAAACTCACACGGAGTGTGAAAGAGGAGAGAGCGAAGAGTTCATGCAAATGCTACAGTGAGGTCAAGTTGCATGAACATGGAAAAGAGATGGATTGGTTAAGACTAGGTGGCCCCCATGGCCCTAGGAAGAGTGTACAGAGAATGGTTGAGAAATGAATGTGAGCTGAGGAAATCAGAACTGAGTACAGCCTAATCTTTGAAAAGGTCTTGACGATAAAGAACAGGAAAGAGACAATCTTGAGGAAATGGTGCAGAAGAAAACATTTACTGGAATATTTATAATTCTGCTAGCGTAATCATTACTCCCTTAGCTTTATTATTATTCTTTCCTCTTGCTTTATGGGGGGTAAAAAAAATCACCTTACTTTGCTGATGTGCTCAGGGGCTTGGTCAGGAGTATTGCTGAATTCCCCACCAATCTGGAGGTCACTGACGCAACAAATTGAATCCCTTAGTTCCGTGAGCTTCTGACTGCCCAATACCAGCATTGTCTGGTATGGTTTGTGTTCTTTATGCT